>JAODAL010028043.1:0-53962 GCA_025379985.1 Phyllomedusa bahiana | reverse complement strand
ATTTTCTTGTATTCGTGCTGTTGAGGGTTCTTTTTGGTGTATTGTGTAAGCATTTGGACTTTTTTTTAACCCTTTAAGTACCACAATACGTCTTTTGTTGGGGGCAGAAATAAGTTGTGATGGATGAAGCAGGGGTTCAGGTGTCTGATGACAGCCAGGACCCTGCTCTAAAAGCAAAGAGTGGACATACCTCAAATTCAAGTTGTTTAACTATTTAGATGCCACAGTGAATAATGAACATGTAAGTAGTTATAGATGGAAGGTGTTTCCTCTCTCATCCCATTAGCCCACCCTGCAAAGTGTTCCCAGACAGCTGAAGGATTTACATGGTAGCTGGGGAACTATTGAAGGCTCCCGTCTGAATTCTGTGTTTGGTTTTTATGCTGTGCCAGTGGTTAGACCCAGTAGAATGCCTGGTAGTTTTACACTGAAAGGTATGATATAATGCACTACATAATGCGGTGTAGAACATGAGCAATGAAATGACTGCATGTTTAAGTATCCTAGTGGGAATAAAAAATAATAATAAAAAGTTTAAAGAGAATCTGTCACATAGATTATGCCCTCCTTACTGAGGACAGAACAAGGTTGTGACAGACATGCTGTTTCTAAAGAAAACCAGCAGGGAATGAGAGCAGCACCAATTCTCCACAACGGGTAAATATCCAAAATCCGTGCACCAGCCAGTTCGCTAGGTGTGTGAGCCTCAAACACACCAACAGGATAGCAAAAAAGTAGAAGAATGCGAACGGCAGCACCAGATGGATTAAAACAGGAACTCTTTATTCCACAGGGAGTACAAAATGCAAAGTTTCAGCCATTACATTATGGCCTTTCTCAAGCAGCACAAATCACATATGTACACAGGCACACATATATTCAAATACAAGATCCTCCTATTCTCTGTTTTAACCAATAGTGTGTTCAATGCAGTAATTAATCATGCAACAGCCATGTAAATAGACATTGATAGGTTAAACACAGTGACAGACAACATTAAAAACAAATGATGTTACCAAGACAACATCCCTCGGCTCGCTCTTAGGCAGGAATCCATAATCATTACCTGACACATGGTCACAGTGTCCTCCCGGATGCACAGTGCATAACCGGAAGTTCGGCGCCGGCAACCGCAGTCGTACATCCGGAATAGTCCAGGAGTACACGGTGCATGTCAGGAAGCCGGACGCCGATATAGACATGGCGACTACGGCTTCAGTCTCACCTAGTGCGCAAGTCCGGACGATTAGTTCAGACTATATCGCGCATGCTCTATAGGGGGCCTGCCGTTATTATGGGTTATTATATTAATACAAAGAAATACATCGACGAAAATGACCACCTATTATGAACAGTCAATAAAATTGACTGGACAGGGCTGATATCTCAAGCATACATTGTTTAGAATTATCCCAAAATTAAGGGGGGCAATAACACATCCAAATTAGGTAGGAGCATATAGGAAATAGAAGAATCCCTTTCTCATAAAATGCTCTATATCCATTAATATAATAATATTACAATATACACTATCTGTCATAACCCTATCAAAGACACTCCAAAGGTGGATTAATGATTATTAAATCTTTATTACAAAAATTCAGTATTAAATATATGCAAACTATAGAACCCTAATCATCTAAAAAAACTTTAATTGTATATAAAATAAAAACAAAAACAATCCCGCCAAAGAGAAGAACCGAGGATGTCATCTGAAAGATAAAAGAAAAGGTATTAAAAATATAGCCACATGATTTATGCAAATAACGGATAGATATTCAAATCCTGAATTCTAAATTTAGTCTTAGGTGTTGTAATGTTTGTAACTCAAAAATCCATCTACTCTGCTTTTTCTTCAACAATGCTTCTCGATCACCCCCTCGTCTTAATGTGGGAACAGAATCTATCACCCGGAATCTTAATTGGGAGATAGAATGTCGCAATTCCACAAAATGCTTCGCTACCGGTGCATCCATACACTTATTCCTGATGGTACTCTTATGTTTGTTGATCCTTAATCTTACCTCCATTGTTGTCTCTCCTACATACATAAGTCCACAAGGACAAGTAGTCACATAAATTACATAACTAGATCGACAGGTGTATCTCTCCTTAATAAAATATTTCTTACCACTATGTGGATGTGTAAAGGTACTTCCTTTGGTCAGCAATTGCAATTGCAGCAATTCAAGCAAGGAAAGTTACCCCTATTAGGAAGTGCCAAAAGACTCTGAGACCGATGTTGTTTCCTTGAGCCAAAATCTGATTTAACCAATCTGTCTCCCAAATTTTTGCATCTCTTATATGCCATCATGGGTGTAGATTGAAATTCCGGAATATTGGGAAACTGATTGCGGAGTAAATCCCAATCCCTACGGATAATCCTAGCAATAGCATGACTATGTGAATTAAACGTAGAAACAAATGATAATCTTTGGGTGGTGGAGTCAGCTTTCTCAACTTTTTTAACGAGGAGCTCCTTTCTATTGACATTACTTAATCTCTTTTGCTGATGTTGTAATAATCTCTTAGGGTAACCTCTTGTTATAAACTTGTTACACATATCAATCACCCTCTTTTCTAAGATGTTCTCATCAGTCACTATTCTTTTAACTCGCAGTAATTGGCTCCACGACAATGAATCCTTCATATGTTTTGAATGATGGCTATCATGGCGCAACAGGTTATTTCTGTCAGTCTCCTTTACAAACAAGTCAGTCTTCAAAACCCCGTGTTCTAAAACTACCAGAGTATCCAAAAACTGGAGATTAGAAGTTGAAACTGTTTTTGTAAATGAAACTGAAGTCTCACATGAGTTCAAATACTCAAAAAACTCAATTAATAATGACTATAAGTGGACTAGTACTGAATCATTATTGTGCAAAAAGCAAGCCCTCACACAGATTTTTCAACAGAAAAATAAATGTCTGGTTTGGAATACCGAGAAACACAAAAAAAATTGTCTTATTTGAAAAGTGTTTTGGTTGTGCTAAAGCAAACTGGTTTTAGAAAAACTAGGCAATTATGGTATTCTGACACAGAGAATAAAGTTATCACAGCACGTTCACCATATGGTGAACTGCATAGATTAAAAATGCAAGAAAACAGTGGCAGAATTACTGTTTTTTCCAGTCCTCCCTAAAAGAGCTAATAAAACTTAATCACTAAATTATATATAATATATATATATAAAAATTTATATATATATATATATATATATATATATATATTATATATATATATATATATTTTATAATATATATATTATATATATTATATATATAAAATCAGAAAGT
Organism: Phyllomedusa bahiana; assembly: GCA_025379985.1. Taxonomy (NCBI): domain Eukaryota; kingdom Metazoa; phylum Chordata; class Amphibia; order Anura; family Hylidae; genus Phyllomedusa; species Phyllomedusa bahiana. The sequence goes on along the minus strand of JAODAL010028043.1, from coordinate 50,666 downwards.
AGCAGCACTCAAAAAAAGTGAAAATAGTAGAAAATGGGTGCCAGCGGCGCTAACTTAGATACATATAGCCCAAAAATATAAAAAGAAGTCCACAGCACTCCAAACAGAAGTCAAAAGAATGGTAGGTTTATTCCTCCATGCTCATAGAGCGACGTTTCAGCTCCCTCCTGGAGCCTTTGTCAAGCTTGAGCTGAAACGTCGCCCTCTTTGGACATGCAATAAAGCACTGTTGACTTTTTTTCGCTTGTGAGTGCCGCATATTTCCTATTTTTATATGCTGGACTTTGGCGGGGGTCTTTGTATTGCTGGCACCGATATATGAAAAATTTTTTGGGGAAGTGCTGCCTTTTTCCTGTGTATATGCATATACATATATATTAACACAAAAAATACTCCTAGACAAAACATTGGTCCAAATATGAGGATATCTCTCAAAAAGACTCAAAGGGCAATGTCACTCAATAATAGCACAAAACAAAAGAAAAACAAGAGGACTTAATACCCATAGTTATAAAAAATTACAATTTTATTTATAACATTTCTAAAACATGTCCATCAGTAATAGTACAAAACAACATACAGGAACAACAGCTAATACAGCCAATAGCAGGGAAATAGGTTCACAAGATAAATGGTAATCATCTTTCTAAAATATACAGGAATAAAGTATCCCATTCATAAATCTTATGAGCAAAATTCACAGTACAGCATAACAGCCATTATACATATAAAATTTCAAAAACAGGTTCCATTACCCATGATAGCGTCTACTGCACCAGCCTTTCCCTGCACCCCAATGCACGTTTCGCCTCTGCTTCATCTGGGGGCGTATCGTAGCCTCCAATTGACAAACCATATATACCCACCCATTATGGATCATGTGGTCTGATATGACCAAAGAATATATAAATATATACTGCCATAAAAAAACAAGCCCTCATATGGCTTCGTACATGGAAAATTAAAAAAGTTATGGCTCTTGTAATGCAATTATAAAATGAAAAAAAATTGCTTGGTCATCAAGGAGTTAAATGTTGTTAAGGTGCCTCCTCTCATCTAGTCAATGAAGTTTACGTTTGGGTATTTATTTGTTCGGGTTTGCATCAAATTTTAGAGAGTGATTCTTTTTCTTTTTGTTCTCTATGGCTCTAAGTAACTGAACATCATCCTGTTTTGTAAAATGGATTACAGGAACGACTGCACCTCATTCTCTGGAATGAGAGAATTAAGGTACAGACGAATCCTGCACAGTAGGGTGGAAACATGGTCAGTCTAGGTTATATGTGCCATACTTCCTCCACACTTTTTCGTTTTGTAGAATCTCAGCTTCACACTTTCTGAGAGGGATACTTTTTCTTTTATCATTCATTATTTTAAGATCAAATGATTAGGTTCTAAAGCTGCGTTGATCAAACGCAAGAAAGATCAAATGCTGAAGTCTGAGGACGAACTGCTGAAACTGCTGTACTATACAAAACAATACTAGAGCTGCACTGAAGGAACTGACAGACTGTATTCTTCTAAGACATGATGACCACAGGAATTGTAGAAGCTGTAAACATTTGGCAGACAGGGAATCGCTAATGAATTTGCGGTATTACTAACTGGAAATCAATAGGCTTTAACGCAGACACAATGGGGTATAAAAAGTTATTGCCATTTTATTCTATTGGATGTTCAGTAAATCATACAAAGACTATGCACCTGGGTTTAGTTGTGATACATGCTTTGAGTAACATAAATCAATTAAATGTACTAGTTCCGCATCTATCGGTAGTCTGCAAATTGCTTAATGTTGATTTTTCCCTAACAGACCAAAGGCATTCTAGCGGCCTCCTATGTAAATAGAAAGATCCTAATGTACAGGAGAAATATATAATTCATTGTCAGGATCCTGTAGTACTGATTAGTACTATTTCGTTATGCACTGATATTACAGGAAATTCCTTCAGGAAATAAGGAAATGGTAGTTTGAGCCTTTTATTATGTTCATATAATTCTTTGCAGAAACTCTGTGAACATTACTAATAAGCAATTTATATGATGGGAATTAAAGATGTAGCAATACTAAAATTTTATCATTGTGATATGAAGAAATGTCATCTGTAGTTAAATTGAGGATGTCAGCAGGAATGGATCAATGTTCGTAGATGTTTCTGCTTAAGACATATATTGGGGTCCTACTCCTTAGCAACAGTATTATATAATTCATAGCTAAGTTAAAACAGTTGTTCAGGGTTTGAAAAACCTGGCTGAATGCTTCTAAAAATGGCACCACACCACTTCATGAGTTTTGTCTGCTTTTAAAGGGAAAGTGTCAGGTGGTTGTTTACTATCATCTCTGAGAGCAGGATGTGAATAGGTAGAGAAGCTGAGCTCTGTGATATATAGGGCTATATGATTTGAAGCAGGATTTCTGAGTAAAAAGCAGGGAAAATACTGACCGGACTCCTTAAAAGACAATACGAGTCCTGCTTACTCCACCCACATTCAATAATCGACAGCTTTCCATGTATTAGCGTGTATATAAAACTGTCAATCAATGTATGTGAGCAGGGTCAGCAGTACTTTCAGTTTTACTTTCACAGATTTTCATGTGGCCCCACAGCAAAATGATATGAGGCCCCATCACTAATGACTATAAACTAAAACAGCAGCATACATAGCAAGAATTAAAGATATAAATAATCCCGCCATAGATCAGGGAACCCACAAAGTAGTGCTGGAGAGCAAAAAGCCACCAATTACGTGTTCCCTACAGAAATGAACAATGTTCTTGCACCTGAGTGGGTCCCCTCAACCTCTGGACCCCATAGCAGCTGCTATGGCTGTTATGGCTATATTTACGCCTACAGATGTAGTAGAGTACAGCTTGACCGTGATATCACGGCTTTTCGTCTTATCTGCTCTGATCTGTAGACAAAGGCCATTGAAAAGCATTGAAAAAAGGTGAGATAACACTCTGTGCCATGATATCACGGTGCAATATCTGTTCTGTTTAGTTCTGCGACATCTCTATGTCTCTCCCTCTATCACATTCTGTCCTAAGACAGGGCAGCTTAAACCACCTGGCTGGTTCCCTTTAAAGTTTCGTGTTCGTATTGTGCTTCAGATTTGGGTTCAGCCTAAACTAAAGTGACACGAATTTTGACAGAACATCATCATACCTGGTAACCAAACATTGTTCTGCTAGTCAGACTGGTAAAATGAGATTATTTATCATATGAAGGTAGGATTCCTGTTAAATGTCTCACTAATATAGGCATCCTGCGTACATCTGATAAATTATTGCTCTCCTGTTGGCAGTCTGACTGACAGGCCGAGGACTGGTTGCCGGGTATGATGTCAATCCAGCAAGATCCAGTTCACTTCTATTTGGACCAAATCTGAATCTTAAATGCAACACTTATAGTATTAGCCTCATTAAAGTCAATAGGGCTAAGGTAAAATATCACACACAACCTGTAGACAGGTGTTTTATTGATTATCCAAGTACTAAGGATTTTGTAATCCTAGAAATCCCTTTAAGCTGGATATAGGCATTACATAATTGTTGGCATGACCACACATGATCTAGTCCTGATTCTTTCTACACCTCCCACCAGCAAGTAAGCAAAGCCAAAGGCAACTGAAAGCTGCTTATCTCACTCACTTAGTGGCAATAAACATGAATGTGAAAGCACTAGATTTCATCGGGTTAGTAGTACAATTGGGTGGGTACTGAACATAGGAGCTCAGATTCCTAGTAATAAACTATAGTAAGAGCTTCATAATCACCTTTTGTGCCATATATCAAAAAGGTTTACTTAATATGTAAAAAACATTATTTGCTTCTCAGAGCATCCAGAAAGTGTTTGGGAGCAGATGATGGCTGCTATGCAGTGAAAGCCTCTTGTCTTGGACCAACTGACCCATAACCCTACCTATAATTGTATTATATTGAAGGATATACTTAACATATAACTATTTTTTCATTTGTTATATGGAATACATGCATTAAAAAAAGCAACTTTGCAAGCAGTCTTCATTAAATAAAGTAGTGTGAAAAAGTTTTTGCCCCCTTCCCGAGTTCTTCATCTTTTGGTTGTTTGTCACAATTAAATGTTTCAGTTTAACAAAATAAATTTAAATCTTAGACAAACATAACACAAAATACAATTTTTAAATGAAGGTCTTTATTATTATTAAGGGGAAAAGTAATCAAAACCTACAGTACTCTGTGTGAGAAAATAATTCCCCCCTAACCATAATAACTGGTTGGGCCTCCTTTAGCAGCAACAACTGTAATCAAGCATATAGCGATAACTGCCAATGATTCTATTACAATGCTCTGGAGGAATTCTGGCCCACTCATCTCTGCAGAATTGTTGTAATTCACCCACATTGGAGGGTTTCTGAGCATAAACAGTTTTTTTAAGGTCATATCACAGCATCTCAATCAGATAATGGTCAGGACTTTGGCTAGGCCACTTCAAAGTATTCATGTTGTTTTTCTTAAGCCATTCAGAGGTGGACTTGCTGGTGTGTTTTGGATCATTGTCCTGCTGCATAACCCAAGTGCACTTCAGCTTGAGGTCATGAACAGATAACCTGACATTCTCCTTCAGGATTTCCTGATAGACAGCAGAATTCATGGTTCCATTTATCACAGCAAGTCTTCCAGGTCCTGATGCAGCAAAACAGCCCCAGACCATCACACTACCACCACCATGTTTTTCTGTTGGTATGAAGTTCCTTTTCTGAAATGCTGTTTTGCTTCTACACAAGATGTAAAGAGATTTACACCTTCCAAAAAGTTTAACTTTTGTCTTGTCAGTCCACAGAATCTTCTCCCAAAAGTCTTGGAGATCATACAAATGTTTTCTGGCAAAATGAGACTTTATATTCTTTTTGCTAAGCAGCAGTTTTTTTCTTGGAACTCTGACATGCAGGCCATTTTTGCACGCTCACTTTCTTATAGTGAGTCATTAACACTGACCTTACGGGGGCTGTCTCGTTACAGCAGTTGGCCTCCTTTTCTGCTGGTTGCCAAGTAGAGCTTGTGAAATGGAGGGGAGCGTTTCTTCTCCCAGCAGAGCGTATCTTTATTCTGCAGACACGCCCCCAAAGTTTGCACGCGAGGATTCATTCTGTGTGAGCTGGGGGAAGGAAGAGGTTCTCAGCTGTCATTGGAAGTGAAAAGCTAAGTGTAACTCGATAGTTTATATCTAAATTTCTCGCTCTCTCTACATACTTTGTAACTAGAATGAGCATTTATCATTCAGGACTCTGGGAAAGATAGATTTTTGTATCCCTGTCTCTCCCTCTCATACAGTGATATATCCTTGCAGATTACACCTCTGACCTCTACAGATCTTCAGAACAAAACTATACGCTTTATCTGTTGGTGTTTACACAAAAGTTTTTTTTACATGGGACTGCACATGAGATTTACGTGGGTCCTCCGATGTAAGAATGCTCATCTTGCATGGGAATTCAGAGTTTTCTCTTTATGTTTTACATGGGACTGCATATGACATTTCTGTGGATCCGCTAATGTAAGACTGAACATCTTACATGGGACTGTTGAGATTTCTCTTTTTGTGTTACGTGGGACTGCATATGACATTTCCGTGGGTCCGATGATGTAAGACTGCACATCTTACATGGGACTGCTGAGTTAGCTCTCTCTCCTTCCAATACACACATCTCTCTCATGCTGCTGCCAATACACAAATCTCCTGTGCTGCTGCCAATACACACACCTCGCACGTGCACAATGCTGCTTCTACATATGCCCCCTGCTCATTCCCATCCACGACCTGTTCACTGCTTCTCCTTAGCCTGCGTGTTCTCGTCCGCAACTTGGGCGGAACAGAATGCACAGCCGACAGCCAGTAATGCTTTTGTGGGGCATAACCCAACCTGGGCTCAAACTCCTTTGCTAAGCACAAATGAAGCAGCCCGTTCTCATAAACCATACCACTTCGCTAATGGTAACCAAGCTTAGATTTTTGGTACCATGATCTTAAACTATGATCTACGTAGTGAGACAACCCCTTTAACTGAGGCAAGTGAGGCCTGCAGTTTTTGCACTTAGCAAACAATCAAACTTCAATGTTCATTATTACAGAGCAGTTAGCTTTACAAATGAAAGCTGAGGTCTGATTGGTTGTTAAGGGAAACAGACAGTCTTACTATTAGACAGATTAAATAAATGTGGCCCAATGTGGCCTTATGGTTACTAATACACCCCATGTAGTCTGATCCTGCAGTAATAGTCCCTTCCTTCTTCCCTCTATTTTTAACTTACAAAATAAATAAATGGTTAAAGGCTAGAGTGGCAAATTCAGCTTTGCAATATTCGTAAAATTATCCTACCAACTAATACATGGTAATTTACCAAATTAATTTCAAATTCTTAAACATGGAAATATTTAGCCAGAAATTTTCTGCTGGATGAATAGACCAGAGTCTTACTCAATTGTTCTGTAAAAAAAAAGAAAAAAAAAAAGAAAACTGGTCAAGAACAACACAAAAGATGGTTCAGCCAGAAGGAACAAAGGGGCCAAATAATGACTATTATTTGCATTTCAGTGTGACAGGTTAAAACCGCATTCTCAGGGTAATATACTGGATGTGAATGGAAACATTTCACTTGGTACAAACATGTCTTTAGCTTTAAGTTACCATGAAGACCCCAATGAACTCAAAAATGTTGGTGGTCTTGGCTGGAAACAGGTCCTTTCTTACACACCAAAGGACTGCAGTCCATTAAGATCATTTTTTGTAGGTGTTAGCTCACTTTCACTAAGTGGAAATAAAAATATCGCAGTCCATTTACTTTCCAGGCAAATATATTTTGCTAGCAACAGTGATACCATGCTTATTTCACTGAGCTGCATCAATTATTGCGCTAAAGCCCTTTCTAGCAATAGAGGGTTTATTTTATAAAAAAAAAAAGTTTTCATGATGATTTTCAATTATATTATGTTTTCTTCAAGTATTTTGAGAAGAGGATTACTGTTAATAAAACCAAGATAAGTGTTAAACTGTGACAATTAACAGTGTTTTAACCATACTATTACAAGAGCTACAGTCCTAATCCACAAATAAAAGAGCAGAAAGTGGTTTAAGGGGATTTATCTCTTCTGAGATGAATAACCAGCATTGGATTATGAGTTTACTGACAGGATGGTGCCTATGCTCTGAATGAAAATGAAGAGGTATGTGAGCATGTCAACAATACGGAAACTTCTCAAAATTCAAGGCAACATTTTTATTTCTCAAATATTTAAAGGAGCTGTCACATGCAAGACATTGATAAAACATTGCTAGAATATGTCACCGATACCCCATCTCTAGTGCTCCAACCCCAAAAAATTGTTACAACAAAGTTGCGGTGATGCTAGGAAAACGATGTTTCATACTGTTTACTGTTGGTCTGAGTGGAGCCAAGAGTAGACAAGGCTTTTCTAGTGCTGGTGCCACTTCATTCTAATGATTGCTAAATGTCACAGAGGTTAGATTCCTACAAATCACAAAATCCTGCTGTATCCTAGCAATATAACACCAATATTTGATATTACAACACCTTAAATCATATTAACTTAATGGAGTTTTACATATGAAAAAGTATAGCCAGCTTACAACACATTGAGCAATCTAATTCTCAGACTGCATGGATTACATTATGAACTGGTTTTAAAGGGGTTATGCCACAAATTACATTTATTACCTATCCATCAGATAAGTGATAAATGTCTGATAGCTGGGGTTCCCGCTGCTGGATCCCCCACGATTGGTTAACCAGGGTCTATGTCTCTCCATAATTCCTTGCCACACTCACACAGTGAGAAAGGCTTTGAACAGAGCAGACGTTCTATGGGAACGATGGGATAGCTGAGTACAGTGCTTGACTATTCCTGTTGCTCCAATAGACTTTGAATGGAGCAGAAGTGTTCATGTTAGGCCACTTCTCCATTCACAGCCTTCCTTGCTGCACAAATAGAGCGTGGTGGCAAGGGGAATTGTGGACCTTGTCCATCAGATAGGTGATAAATGTCTGATAGCTGGGATTCCCGCTGCTGGGTCCCCTACGATTAGTAAAACAGGTTCTTGGACACCCCATAATTCCTTGCCACAATCACACAGTGAGAAAGGCTTTGAACAGAGAAGACTTCTATGGGAACGACGGGATAACTGAGTACAGTGCTTGACTATTCCCATTGCTCCAATAGACTTTGATTGGAGCAGCAGTGCGCATGTTATGGCACTTCTCCATTCACAGCCTTCCTTGCTGCACAAGTGGAGCGTGGTGGCAAGGGGAATTGTGGACCCTGTTTTAGCAATCCCAGCACCGGGACCCCCAGCAATCAGACATTTATCAGCTATTCTGTGAAAACATAATAAATGTCATTCATGGTACAACCCCTTTAGGTCTGGAATGCGCTGTGGATCTGGGTTGTCTCTGATCCACGATCTTGGCATTTTAATGGCATGATTTACTGAAATCAAGTTTTATCTTCCTACATCTGGATTGCTGGATCTGTGGGTTCTGCTATTAAAGGGGTTTCCTATGAATGATATTTATCATCTATTCAGATGATAGGTTATATATGTCTGATTGTTGGAGGTCCCATTGCTAGGAGGTGCATAATCATTATAACACAGCACTGCCAGAGCAGTTAGTGGGTAGGGCATCTTAGGGCTATTTGCCAGTTTATGTCATCTGCAACCTTGCTTTATGCATATTAAAGTATTCCTTCTGGAATTTGTTTACTTCTGGCTGGTTATTTAAGCTCCTGACAGACCTGACAGATGCTAAGACAGATTGATCCCAATGCCTGGGTCAAAACTTTAAGGAGCCAGAGGACTGCTGAAACATTATGTGGTGGAAGAGGGAGACTCCAGGCCCACATACGCACAGCTGAAGACCAAGTTTCTGATTCCTCCAACTCCAGCACAGGTCAGCAAGAGACAAGCGACTGCCTGATAATGAGAAATAGACAATATCTAGCCAGCTAATTATTTTTCAATCACCAATAAAAAAACTTTCAAAATACCCTGGTTGTGTTGTGACACCTGACTGCCCAGGACATTAGCATTACTACCCTACCTACAGTATCCAGAACAACCCTTCATCTATGAGTCCTGAGCTTGGGAATCGGGGATCCTCATACTAAGACATAAAGGAAGATGTCTGTTTTTTTCTCAAGTCACAACTGAGAAAATGCAATTTTTTTTTACTAAACTACTGAGGTGTGAACTATTTTTCTCTAGATAATACAGAGCTACAGAAGGCACAGACAGATACCCAGCTCTGGCTGCCTGACACTAGAAGGAAACAACCCTCATCTCCTCTAAATCCTTATCTTACAAATTGGAACTCCTTATAATACGATGTGAGCAGGAGGTTAAGTCACCAGTCAGAAGTAAACAAATTCCAGAAGAAATATTTTATTATGCACAAAGCAAGGTTGCAGAAGACATAAACTGGCACACAGCCCTGGATGTCCTACTCACTAACTGCTGCTATGCCTGCAGGGCCTTCTTTGAATCTTTGTCCTGGAAACGAAGAACCCTTGGAATAAGATATGGGAGAAAGAAGGTCTAAATTGCAGGCCAGAAAGGAAATTCTAGATTTTATCAAAGAACTACTTCCTCACGGATTGCCCATTTTCGATTCCCATAATTCAAGCTGTTTTTGGTCAATTTGATGAGCTGTTATTGGTAAAAGAACTACAATTTGTAGCAGGGATGCAGGATAATCCTACAAGTCTGACATTAAAACCAAGTGATGTGACATCTATTGTTTTTAGTGAACTTTTGTGGTCTTTCAGTGCTAAGAGCTGTACAGGATGTCCTTGTCATCCTATGTTAATTCTGGTTCTAATTGAGGGAGCCTCTATACTAAGCCAATTACCTCAATAGCGGATTACAAGCCATTTCATAGTGCAAGTAGTACCTCAGGGCAAAGAATGTTGGGTGGGTTCCAATTTCACAACATTACTGGGGCCATGATAGGTAAAAGTGGTCAATTACACTAAGCTTTCTAATACGGCATCCTTTATTCCAGAAATATTGGCTATATATCATATAATGTACAATTTCACAAGACCAAAACCAATCAAGAACTTTTTCTGATTAAGTGACCAAATTATATAAGCAAGGCATGGGTTTAGTACTTATTTACCTCCCATCAAGATCTATTGCTGCTGGATTAAATTCATTTTCTGTATTAAGTTATTAAGTGTTTAGCTAATTCCTTACTTGATTATTTTTTCCCAGTTTCTGTACATTTGTTAATATAAATAATTGCATATAAAACGAAAACAATGTTTACCAAGTCATCCTATTAACAAAGCTGGCAAGGAAAATCAATGGCTGCTGCCTTACATATCTATTACAATCTATGCTCTAAGTCCAGTAACTACATGCTAAAATGAGGCAGCATAGCATTAGCAAGTATTGACTTCTGTGTGTAATTACTCTTAAGAAAGCTTAGTCTAATCTGGGAATGAAATGTGGTGCAGAAAGGAATGAAATTTGAAATAGATGTAAGGTTTATCACATTAGCTTTTTTACTTGACTAGATCTGAAATTCTGAGCAAAAGTGACAAAGCTGTTTCTTTGTTCCGGTATAGCAATACGAGAAACAGTGTCTTTTTAGAACACCAGCTTCTCCCAAGTCTTTGTTCTATAAAAAACCTGACTCCCTAACTAGGGTCCGAGCGAGTCCAGTGAAGGCAGCAGTGTGTGAATGGACACTTGGCACAGGATGCTTCATGTGCCCCCTCTCTGTGCAAGTGGACTCTTTTGGACCAGTGTATCTGCTTCAAAGAGATGCTGTGACATGATCACCCTGAGCAAGTACCCAGTCCTCTTCTATTCACGCAACCAAAAGCGTTGCTTCTTTGTACTGTATTCAGATGGGTCCTCTGCTTTTGCAAATGAAAAGGGACAACCTCATTGATACCTTGTTAGAGGGGGTGTGGGAAATACAAAACAGATACCCAGTGCAATTTCCCTGCAGCTATTTGAAATGAATCCAATTAATAATCTGGATTTCTGTATAGAAGTGAAGGCACACTTTCTCATTAATTTCTGCCTTGGAGCTTAGGTTCATAGTCAAAAGCACATATATACATAAAAGAAAGTAACGATGTGCTTATTTGATTAAAGTAAAGTGCACATATAAGAAGCAATTCTGTTTTGAAATATCTGAACCTCCAATGTAATAAGGTGTAATGTAAGTAGAATATCTGCTCTCTAACATCCCCTCAAGCAAGGCAACATTTTTTAATCCCAATTAGTATTTCAGGGGGAAGTGTTTTTTCCCTTCTCAGCATAGTAAATCGACATAATGTGTACATGCATGGGAAAACAATCAGTCTCATTATTCAAGCTTGCTAAAGATAACAGAAGCAACCTTTTCCATCATACTGTCACAAAAGGTGAGAAAGAAATTAAACCCAAGAAAACAAAAACTGCTGAGACGAAGAAGTCTCTTTAATGTCGTATTAGCCAGAGCTGTATAGTTCTGTAAGCATTAATGAAAAGTCAGTTTAGTAACTCTTCTCCATAGATTGCAGAACTTTCTAAAGTCCTGGGGTTTGGTCTAAAACACATTTATGTATTTAGTTGCACGGGTGAATGTAAATGTTTTATATTCTTCTAGGAAAGTATAGTATTTCATATAATTTTCTTATGTAGTTGGTCAGGTATAGCAGAGCTGAGGTGGTCAGCTTGGTATTTGGTCATCATTATGCTACCACAACATCCGAGGAGAACACAGAACTGCAAGTAAGCCTAATACCTTAACTTGGAGATCAGCCACAATGCACAAGCTATACTGCTCCAAAGAACACATCAAACTCAAGATAAACTTAACAGATACTACAACATGGCATAGAGAATCATTTCAACTTTTTAGATAGCTTTTGTTGTGATCTAAAACATGTGAAACTTTTCTACATCCTTATATTTCTATATTATAGGAAGTTTCCACAATATACAATTATTGAATATAAAGAAAATACATGCTGCATTTACGATATGATTATTTCACGTACCTCAAGACAAAGTCATCTATTTAGGTACATAAAAGAAACACTATGTATTAAGTACCATGAGTTAAGTTTATTATTAAAAGAAACCAGTAATTGATTATTTATAGCCCTGTCTTAACTCTCCAACTTGTAAGCACTCATGTATTATCATCTAAGCTAAGCAGTATGCTTAGACAATTTACAGGTGTAGCATAGCTGAATTTGTGACATCAGGTTTGCATAGAAAGCATGATTATGTTACTACCTAGTCCTGCACAGTGAAAGAGTGAACGAATACATGAAAAATAAGTAAATACATGAAAAACCAAACAGATAAATACTAAATTTAGCTCTGCTACATGCAAACACAACACACATGCTTGTTCTTTCTATCGTCAGTGCCTAATTTCCTTAAATAACTCTTCTCTATCCACATTTCTATACACAATATGCAGATTATAACAGCATACCTCTTTCCTATGGATCAAATTCTGTGTTCAAAGAGAGATCTTTAGTCAATCCAGGATACCACAGTGGCTGTAAAAGAAGCAGGGTAAAAGCTATTAATTTAGTTCTTGGCGTCCAATTTTCACTTGAGTGATACAACTTTCACTGAGAATTGAAGAACACAATTTTAAAAAGACACACCAATCAGTGTCTCGGCTTCAGCCTGCTATCCTCCTCCTTCTTCCCTCCACCCCCACTTCATGCTGATTCAATGAACAAGCCCTGGGAGATTTACGTAAGAAGTCATTCATAAGTAAAATCTGAGGATACATTGGCTGCACTCACTCATGGGCACAATTTGTAATGTGTAAAAGAAATTCATCATTAATCAAAAACTCTGATGCATCTGTTAGTTGAAAATGGGACAAAATCAAGAACATAAATTTTTTTTTTCAAAATTGTGTCTTTAATAGGTAGCTTGTTTCATTAGTCTGACAAACAACATGCACATGAGCTGTGATATAAGAGATCCCCATAACCTCCCTTTACATTTCTCTCTTTAATTGGACGCTCTATGTACCTAATTAGAAGCTGCAGTCTTTTAATGTTGCATCTCCTTTTATGCAAATAAACAATACATCTGGGCTGGCCTATTAAATCATTATTAATTAGGAATTACAGTACTCCCAGAGAATGCTGTCATTATAGGAAGCTGCTCGCTCCATTTTTTGTTTGCTGCTGACAGGCAACTAATTGTGAAGCGATAATAGTGTTGATACTTGGCTGTCATTTGAGCAGCAAGTTTTATGACTGAAACTTATTGGGTCTTTAATCCTGATGAGTCACGAGGACAAGAGGATACAACTCAGAGGCGTCTTTTTCTCCAGGGGATACAGAACTATGGTTTTGTTTGCTGTGCAATATTTAATATACCTCTGATTAATTCTATTTCTTAATTAGCAGCTTCTTGGACACTAGAGGAATGGATTTTAAAGCTCATTTCAAGTGCATAAAATCATTTGTTATATAGATGAGGAGGATTCTGCAGTGAGCCATTTGTTTTCAGGATTAAAATGTAACCATCTGGCCTAATAAAATAGTTGTTGGACATCTACAATATATTTTAAGATGCATATCACCCACTAAACAATGGGAATATAAGTCATGCAGTTGTCATCCTGTGAAAAGTTTTCGTACTTTGTTCAGCCAAACATGGCAACTACTAGTGGCAGCCACAGGAAACATTGGCCAGCTTTTAACATATCCTAGATCACATATCAAACTCAAGACAAATGTGCCGAATCCAGATTGCTACATTATTTCATATGCTCCGTGAGAACTTAGGGCCACATGTTGGAACACTTTTGGTCTAAAACTCCCTTTTTTCCCTATTGAAACCTATGGGGAAAAAAGTGAGTTTTAGACCAAAACCGTTTCATACATGTGGCCCTTAGGCTCAAAGGGCGACATGCATGAACGGGGCTGTGCAAGAAGTCTGGTGTCTTTTCAGCCCAAAAACCGGATCAGCCCTGTTCACTATATTTTTAATCAGGCGCACTCCAATATTAGGCGCATTAAAAAGCTCCTGCAGAACTTTGTAATGCACCTGAAATTGGGGGGGCGTGCTGGAGGCATGTCACACTACAACCATACGAAACTACAAATGTATGACTTGTCAGCAAATCCATGCGCATTACTGCTGGAACAGGTAGACTAAATTAAAAGTGGTTTACCTGAGCCAGAAGTGTTGCTTTGTAGCTAGAAAGCGCTAAATCTATGACCCACAGTAGAACAGGTTCATAGATTCAGGAATATTCTACGCTACAAATGTGCGCACAAAAATGGCGCCTGGGCCAAAAATCATACATGTCACCCCAAGAGCAGGAATGGAAAATGTCAGAAAGATCTTTACTTTCCTTAGATGACGCAGTCAGCACTTGGCAGAAGTGGCAGTGACTGTATAAGCGGGCACCATCTTAAATTCGAAGCTCTGGTAAGCACCTTCACACCGCTCTGTTCAACAACTCACAGGTGGTGGCACAGCTCTGACAACCCTACACAGGCACGGTAGTCACCTTCTTAGGCTCTTTAAAGACAACAACAATGGTGATGTGGCCCTTGGTAAAAATGAATTTGACACCCCTGCCCTAATTGGTATAAAAAAAATTAGAAAGCTGTACTTTTTGGAGTCATTCACAATAACACTGTGTAATGCCTTCATACAACTTGTGGAATATGGCAACTATAGAATGCTAAGGGCTTCTATTGTATCTATGTATGATTGAGATTTCATAAAGAGTTTAAAGAGTTTTTCCTGTGATAGATTCTGTATGTTGACATAGAAAACTTGTCAAATCATGTATTATAGATCTACTGGCCTCCATATGTAATGCGTAATGCTTCAAGAAGACAACATCTCTATAATATAGTTCTGTATAGAGGCACCAAGTGGCAGCAAACGAAGTTCAAGTTTTGCGAATAAGGCTTTACTTTGACGAGGAGGTGCATGTCAGAGGGATACTCTATTTAGAGTTCTTTTAAACTCTGTGTCATGTAAACCGTCTTAGGGTATGTTCAAATGTCAAACTTTTCCAATTGAAAATCCATGTTAGTTTTCTCGTTAAAGTATGTTGTGTGAACTTAGCCTTACTCTGTCCTAGAAAAAATATAGTACGATATGTATGAAATTTGGCGACAAAATTTGTACGCTAAATTTCATGAGCCTAATAATGGCATAGAATTGCCTGATTTATGAACCTGTTCTACAGCAGGTCATGAATCAGGTGCATTCCAGCGCTCAGGCGACATTTCTGGCTCAGGTAAACCACTTTGAAAGCTTTACTGCGCCTAGAAATGCTGTAGCAAAGCTATAAATCTATAGCTTCGTACGGTTCTAGTGCGCCCCGCCTCCAGCATGCCCCCCGATCAGAGGCATGCTGTACTCAGGAGTGGTGTGCGGGAGATTTAAAAATGTAGCGAATGGGGCGGCGCCTGATATCAGGCTGAAAAGACGCCACATATCTGGCGCAGCCCTGTTCATATATGTCACCCATAGTCTTTTGCCAAAATTGTTTCTTTAACTATTTTTTTCTGTTTTTTTTCTGGGTACTATGATAAAGATGTCAGATAAATGAGTTGTGCATGTTATTATTGCAACACACCTACTCTATTTTGCAGTATGCCATTCCTATAATGTTTTTAGATTAAGAATCAACATGCTATTTAAATAGTGTTTGGCATTGTATCTCACTACTTAATAATAGTGTAGCACCATGACCCATGAACATTTATTTGACAACTGCTACATCTGTAACTCACTGAGTTAAGATACTGCATTATGATCAGATTACATGTTCACATCTGCTCTTGGCCTTTCTCTCAAGGGGTCTATTGAGGTCTCCATCACTTTTGATTGCAAGAATTGCATGCGACAATAAAAACCCTCATGGAATCCTGATAGACCTATTATAAGTTATAGTAGGGTCCATCAGGTATTTTATGGAAACCATAGCACATATATGAGCAAACCTTTGCATAAAAGCCTTTAGAAAATGACAGACTTCACATTTATACCTGATCAGTGTGATAAATGGCAAACTGAGCTTTATTACACCTTTAAATCTGAACTGCACACTTCAAAAACAGAGAAGTAAAATTTCCAAATCCTAATTACAAAGGTTTAAAGCTTGTTGGTGCTGAATCACACATCCTTACAGACACTTAAGCCTTTATGTATGAAAACTGTCAAGCAGTAAGGCTGTCTATGTTGCCAATAGCAGCCAATCAGAGCTCAGATTTAATTTCATATAGGGCACTGGAAAAATTAAAGCTGAGCTCTGATTGGTTACTATGGGCAAAAAAGACTGCTAGACGGTTTTCATACATAAGGCCCTTCAATTGAAACAAAACATTTCTTCAATGCTATCCATAGAAACGATATGTTGTATAAGGAAGTAATGTGTCAGATCCACAGCTGATCTGGTATATAGAGTTTTTCTTTCCTCTTTCCTTCTCTTTCTATTTCCTCTAGGACAAGGCCTTTATATAGAGACCTATTATTGGGGGAATAAGCCTCAATCAACAATACAACAGGTTGCTCGGTGCTCGTTTAAAAGGCCTTTCACAGTGGCTAATGCACTTGAGAGAGAAAGGATTGTTCATGTGATTATTTGTCATCCAAACCATTTACACTATCTAGGCAGATCATACTTTCTTTATATAGGGAGCTAAGCTGCCCAAATAAATTATCCATTCAGCCACCAAATAAATGTTTGCCCAATTGACAGCTGATCTGGTGGTCAATGATTGGCTAATCAAAGGATCTAACGATAGGCTGGTCAAAAGATGTTTGATCCTCGGCCTATGTAAGACGGCTTTATAGCGGTATTCCCACCATACACATTGATGGTATATGGATATGTGGTAGGTGTGGAACCTCTCCATTTTGAAACAAAAGGTGGTTGAAATGATCCCTTTGATTTCATTGGGAGTTCTGAGTACAACTGAGCAGGTGTGACCTGCACCTATCACACATTGATAGCCTATTCTATAGTTACTTAACCAAGCAGTACTTTCATGAATATTATATTCATGAACCGGAAAAAAACGGAGTGAAAAATGCCATATAGTATTCCCTTCTCAAATAGAAAAGTTCAGTAGTTCAATGAATTGTGAGAGAACACAACATAATGTGAATTCAAAACATATTTTCTAAATAAAACATGATTATACTATACATTTATCATCAAACAAATCAATCTATTTGATCCTTCTGGAACATCTATTTTAATGTGAAAACTTCACTGAGAAGACATTGTTGTAGAACACCGCTCACTTATTTGTTCTACAATAGACAACACAATACAATGTTATATTTTCTCTCTACAAATGCATTACTAATACACATTTCAATTTAATACATGCCATGAATTTGTGATTGGAGCGCCCAAAGTTTCACAACAATCCTATAGAATTATAATCCACGTTAAAAAAAAAAATAACATTGCCTACGGCCAAAGAGCACAGAGGGATAGCAAAATGGGGGCATTGTCAGAAACTATTTTGTCTTATTTCAAGAGTTGAGTTCTTTGGAGCTTCATCTCCCTCCAGCAGTGAGGAGGATACCTTTGTAAAAGGCAGTAGTCTATAAGTAATGACAGAAAACGGTGGGCAGAGATAGAGAGTTACACAGAAAATAAGTCATAGCATGCATGATTTCAACTATACCTACTGTACATATATAAGCTTTGATTCTGATTGAGGAGATGCCAGCACACTGTACATGATTGTAGATGACACTTTAACGATTCAGTGATGGGTTATAAAACATGACACTAGATCAGGAAACCAACTCCAGATCTCTGGTGTTGTTATTGGAGTGAATAATATGAACTTAATGGGTAACCATACAGCTATTCCAAGTCATCTCGGTATATTGAACATCTTTTTCTTTACTGTTTGATCAATTGAAATAACATAAGTATCGAATAATGTGGCAAGCACAATATAGCATCATTTGTGAGCTGGAGTATTTTACACTCATTTAATACCTTAGAATGAACATGGAAAGGACCATAAAAAGGTTAATTTATATAGCAGCAGTATATTCCGGAACACTTTATAATCAGATGAAGCAAAGAAACATACTGTAACAACATTGGGTGGCACCTTCAGCAATCACATTTTCTGGGTCCAGGGACTCCTACTTCTCATATAACTCTAGGACTTAAGTAGAGCTGAAAAGTAGCCAACTAAACCTTTGCTGGGAATAATAATCAGAAAGCATGTATCAAACACAATACCACTGCGCTTATTTTTATTGGATCTTTAAGCCGATTCAGTATTTAGAATCCGCAAAAATCAGATTGTAAACCAGTCCCCATAGACCGCAATAAAAAGTCCAAGCTGTAGTCTACACAGCTTGGATTTTCTATGGTCAGATTTCTAAACTATCAGTTTTTTGTACATAATCTATAATCCGCCATATTATGGCTGATTCTAGTGTAGCTCAACTTTAAAGGGTCGGCCAAAATCCAAAAACCGACTGCAAAATCCTGGACAAGTATCGGGGTAACCGATTGTAAAATACTGATAGATTCTTTTACAGAATCCGACAGAATTTTTCAATTGCTGTGTAGACATAGCCTAATAGACACTCACCAATAGATAACAAAGCTAGAATGACAGCAAGGAAGATAAGGTGGATGAGGAACAAACAAATAGGAACTGACAGGAACCTAACTTTCTCTGAATCTTTCCCTAACACACCCCAACACCAGATTCCACTGACTCTGTCTCTCCCTGCTACTAACTATAAGATATCCCTCAGCTACAACTGACCCTGACACAAGTAAGCGTGGTCTAGAACCCAGAGACTTAACCTAGGCTGACACAGCAACAAACACTGACAAAAACTAAGACAACAAGAACTTCACAAAATAATCAAACAAACTAACTTACTCACCCAGGGCAAACTACAGTAGGCAGACCCAGATACACAAAGATAATCAAGGACCTTATACAGGCTGTCAAACCCAGAGGACTTTTGAGAGAGAGTTGCAATTAACCATTCCTCTCTCGCTATGCATCATGGCCAGCTGACCTTTAGGTTGGCTGCCTAAGTATTAACTTGGCATGAAGGTTTAAGGGAATGGTTCCATTCTGAGCCTGGCTTTCATTACTCCTTATCTTTTGGTGGTCAAATATATTATTATCATTATTATTAGCATTATTGCCACAACTGAGGCATGAACGGAGTTTGTTATTCTGCCTAAAATATTATCCTCTCTTAATCCCCTGATGAACCCAAACATTTTGGGGGAAACACATTGGGATAAAAGTAATCTTCTTTTGAGGAACGTCTAAGGACCTTTGGGGCATATTGTTTGTTTTTCTAATCTTTGGTCCCTTTTTTTTACGTTATGGTATAATAAAAGTTGTATCTTTGACATTCCCCTTGATCACCTATGATTTTTACTAAAATACTGTTGACCTTTATGTTGATGTATACTCTGTTTGTTTACTCCTGATTAATTAAAAGTTATAGACTTACAGTACTGTGATAGAAATGATTGGCTAATCTACCCTTGAGGTTGATTGAGGTGGTTGCCTAGCCACTGGCTCATCTCTGATCTGGTTTTGGGGAGATGTAGTTGCAGGAGGATTCCTGCCATTCATAAGGTTATGTTCACATGGCTTATTGCGGCACGTACTGTACACGCCGCAATACCTTAGTGTTTTGGAAGCGCGTACTCCCAATATTTGGCCGGCCCCACTGATATGCACTGTCAGCGGCGCGTAAGCGCCACAAACAATTCACGTGTCACTTCTCTCCCCGGGCAAATTATACAATCGCATTGTACCCCTGTGAGAGCTATGAATTACCGTAACGCATACAATATGAAACGTTTTGAAACAAATTAAATATTTATTTACAGTGACACAAGAATCCACATCAAAGGCTAGGTCTACACAGCATAGGATTTTGGACGATTTTTCAGCGGATTCAGTATTTTGAATCTGCTGAAGAACCGACCGTACTCTGCGTAGACTTCAATATAAATTCTGTGCTGCATTCTATACAGCACAGATTTTTTACTGAGATTTTTTCCTAAAGCAAAAACCGATCGCTGCAATACAGAACATTCAGATTTCCACAGCCTTACTGTACTGGGCCGCTGGGAATTCGAAATCCGGCCACTGGTTATTGCGCAAAAAATGCACAAAAAAAAACAATGGTGCGGCGTGGTGTGGATCTGGCTTAAGTGTTTTCTTTCTAACGCCCCATACACATTGCAGAGATGCAAACATAGACACTCATTTACTATGATATAGTGCCTTAGTAAGATCAGTATTTTGGAGATCAATGCTTCAAGGGAAAAATACCTTAATTACATGACAAAAGATTATAACACCATTTATATTTTGATGGATTCCATAGAAATTTGAGACAAAAAGAAGGGTACAACATTTCAATACAGCTTGTTATAGATGCTGTATTTTATTTCCAAATAAGCTTGTGCTGCATATACATAAGACTTAAAGGAGATAAAGCGAGTGATATAAAAGGTCTCAGCCGGTTTTGTCCTCTGGACTCCTCAATTGTAACTTCACGGAGGACATATGTAAAAAGTTCCATGAACTCATCAACATGCCAGTCTGTGTGACAACACACATAGAAAGTGTAATGTGGTATGCAGTGAAGTTAAAGATATTTGATGTAAAATTTGAGGTACGTAAAATTTAAAGGAGTATTTCATTTTTAGGAAATTTACTGTACGATCTTACAAATGTGGTTTAGACATTCCATCCTTTAACAATCCTTAAAGGAGAAATTGTCTTACAGCCAAGTGAGGGGTGTCAATGTTGGCTAGGTACCAATGCTTTCTGCAAATTAATATGATGCATTTACATTTACATATTGTCCCCATAAACAGTATGTTTTATTGCATAATCAATCAATATCAATAATAAACAACAGACTAATTTTTAATTATTAATTCTTCTCATTGGTCTATTATTCTTACAATTGCATCACTATTTGTGATGATAGCTGACAAGCGTAGAAAGCCTTCACAAAGAAGCTAAGAGTTCTTTAGGTAAACAATTGTGAATTTTTTAAAGTTAGGCAGTTTAGCTAATCTTAGAAGTGTAGATGCTGTACAATAACAGCCAGTACACTTAGATTGCTTGAAGGCTAAGGTTTAAACTACTTATATAATATCACGGCTACGGACTCTATATACACGTTTTCTAGGAAATTGTTCTCCATATGTCATGTAGGTTAGGGAATGATGTATGTCAATTAATTACTATGTTACCCTTTTCTTGTCCTTTAACATGATGCTTGAGGGTGTGTAAACAGTCAAGTATGGGTGTTTTAATTATACTGTCTTCAAGAGTTTAAAATTTACTGTACAGCTAAATCAAACCTTTAGGTAGGAATGAAAGACAATGGTAGCTGAAAAGGGTGTTCCCATTTCACACAATGATATATATAGTGGGTACAGAAAGTATTCAGACCTTTTAGATTTTTCACTCTTTGTTTCATTTGGTAAGATCAAAAAAGTTAATTATTTGATCATTAATGTATACTCTACACCCCATCTTGAAATAAAAAAAACAGAAATGTAGATGTTTTTGCTAATTTATTAAACAAGAACAATTGAAATATCAGATGGTCTTAAGTATTCAGACCCTTTGCTCAGTATTGAGTAGAAGCACCTGTTTGAGCTAGTACAGCCATGAGTCTTCTTGGGAATGATACAACAAGGTTTTCACACCTGGATTTGGGGATCCTCTGCCATTCTTCCTCACAGATCCTCTCCAGTTCCCTCAGGTTGGATGGTGAAGGTTGGTGGGCAGCCATTTTCAAGTCTCTCCAGAGATGCTCTATTGGGTTTAGGTCAGGGATCTGGCTGGGCCAGTCAAGAATGGGCACAGAGTTGTTCTGAAGCCACTGCTTTGTTATTTTAGCTGTGTGCTTAGGGTCATTGTCTTGTTGGAAGATGAACATTTGGCCCAGTCTGAGGTCAAGAGCACTCTGGAAGAGGTTTTCATCCAGGATATCTCTGTACTTGGCCGCATTCATCTTTCCTTAAATTGCAACCAGTCGTCCTGTCCCTGCAGCTGAAAAACACCCCCATAGCATGATGCTGCCACCACCATGTTTCACTGTTGGGATTGTATTGGGCAGGTGATGAGCAGTGCCTGGTTTTCTCCACACATACCACTTAGGATTAACACCAATTAGTTCAATCTTCGTCTCATCAGACCAGAGAATCTTATTTCTCATAGTCTGGGAGTCCTTCATGTGTTTTTTTTGCAAACTGTATGTGAGCTTTCATATGTCTTGCAATGAGGAGAGGCTTCCATCGGCACACTCTGCCATAAAGCCCCGACTGGTGGAGGGCTGCAGTGAGAGTTGACTTTGTGGAACTTTCTCCCATCTCACTACTGCATCTCTGGAGTTCTGCCACAGACATCTTGGGGTTCTTCTTTACCTCTCTCATCAAGGCTCTTCTCCCATGATTGCGACTGATATATAGCATTTTATTTATATATATTTATATTATATATATATATAATTATATATATATATATATATATATATATATATATATATATTATATATTATATATATATATATATATATAATCTGCACCTATTTTGGGAAAGAGTCCCCAAAGGACTCCATTCAGAGTTCTGAGTACAGCCGAACACATCACTTGGCTTTACTCAGAACTCACGTAGAAAAGAATGAAGAGTAGCACTCAAGCGCAACCTACTCTTTGTTCTGAACGGAGACTTTCAGGGGCCCACTGCGGTTCTCAGAGGTGGGACCTACATATAGCACACATTGATGGAATATCCTATTGATATGCTCTCAATGTGTGGGATGGGAAAATCTCTTTAAAGGAGCTCTAAAGGTCTAGGAAATGGTCCCAGATTAACTACTGTAGTTGCTTCATTCATGTAAATGTCCACCTGAATTCTCTGCTGATTATTTTATTAATACCTGTTTGGTGATTAAAACTCCATTTCTTTGATATATAGCTCTAATTCCTTTTTATTTCTATTTTGGGAGGAGCTCAGGAGCTTTGTATATAGGATGAACTCAGTAACAGGACGGTATGCAATAAGCTTGACTAGAGATATGTTCTTGCCCATTTCTATTAATAAAATGGTTCTCCAATTGCTGCAGAAATAGATCATAACATTAACCAGGACATAAGGCTATGTCCACATGACCCTTAAGGCTATGTCCACATGACAACTGTGTCAAGTTGGAATCTCTAGATTTGTCATGCTTAGGGTCCAGAGGTTTCCCGTATTTCCCTATGGGCCAGTTCGAGCCTGTCAAGAACAGTGCTCTACAAAATGGGTAACACCACATCCTTATGGGTAACTGGAATGCTCCACAAGGACGGCAGAAGCCTCGGGTGCAATTAAGGGGTGTTGAATAACAAAAAGGGGATGTGGAATTATAAAGAAAGGATGATAAGAGAATTGTATCCATTGTTTAACATGAACAGTTAAAGCAGTTGTCCAACTCATTTCATTTTACCTTATTTAGCTCATTATATTATGCTAAGTTTAAAAAAAAAAATGCTGTTATTATTATAAATAATAATTATCTTTATTTATATAGCGCCAATATATCCCGCAGCACTTTACAATTTAGGAGGTATAAGTACAGTCAAACCAGACATTACACAGTAAAAAGCTACTTACAGATCAGACACAAGGTGTGAGGGCCCTGCTTGCAAGAGCTAACAATCTATAAGGATGTATGGGTGAGAAGTGCTCAGTTTAAATATTGGTCCAGCCATGTAACTTAGATACAGGGGAGTTTACATAAAAAGTGGATGAATCTGCTACCCAGACCGTACATCTATATACAGGTAAGTGCCTTTGAGAGCCCAAGTGCAGAGAGTGACAGAAAGTGGGGGGTGGTTAGCAATTAGGGATCGTGGTAGGCCCAACTAAGAAGGTATATTCTCAGGGCGCACTTAAAACTGTAAGTGTTATGAGTGTGCCTGATTGCAGGGGGTAGCTTGTTCCAGAGAACTGGTGCAGCATGTGAAAAATCTTGGAGACGGGCATGGGAGGTTCATTAAAAACTATGCCAACTTTACTCTCTTTTCAATAATGTTTACAGAGCAGAAAATGATGACATTCCATTCAGGTAACTTCTTCCTGCATTAAAGTGAATGGGCGGCTCCTGCTCTGTTAGGGAAGGTATTATTATTATAATTTATTTTAGAGCGCCCTTAGGTCGAGAGTACTATACAAACGAGGGGGGGGGGGGGAAAACAAAGGTCAAAAAAGAACAAAGGTGAAAAAAACAACTGGACCCGAGGCAGAGAGGGCCCTGCCCGTGTGGACTTACAGTTTTGTGAGTAGTTGCTGCTTTGTTAGGCGAGATGAGTATTCACTCCTACATTGTTAGGAAAGGTGGTTCGGCAGATCCTGATGTGTTAGGAAAGAAGGATAGGCGGCTTCCATAGTATTAGATGTGCCTGCTTCCTAAGCAGCATGGTAACCAAATAGCTAATTACCTACTGGACATGCTATTTTTTTTAGGAGGCAGGAGCATCTTCTACTGTAGAAGCCACACATCGCCGTGGAACGTCATATTGTATATTGCAATGTGACATTCTGTTTTAGAAAGGTGATATGTGGCTCCTTCATAGTAGAAGGTATGTTTTCAAGGCAGTAGCCCAAATAAATTATCTAGAGTAAAATTTTGGGGTTAAAAGATGTATTTCACTTGTTTTTCCCCCTTATCACTTATTTACTGTTTGCTTTTGTATTGTTGTAATGAAAAAAAAAATATTGGGTGCTTTTTACCATGACTGTTACTCTACTACAATAAAACATCTATGAATAAATATCAAGAAAACATCCCTGGGCATTAAAATATGTATTTAGCAATAAATTGTATATTACATGTCAGTGGTCACAAAAAAATGACTGGATAAAGTTTGTTGTCACTCAAAGAGACTTTTTTTTGTTTTTTCTTTTTCACAGTTTCGTACGCTTTTTAAATTTTTTCCGATACAGAGGCTTGCATTTTTTCGACTTTTCAAAGAAATAGTTTCACATTACTGAGAATGTCTTACAGAAGCGAATCATTTCTTATTTGTGAAAAGCCCAAAAAACCCACCAGACCAAAGATGTTGTGATGAATTATGTGACCAGGTAGTCAAAACAACTCATCCACATCACTTGTCAGATTCCATTTTACGTCTTTCAGTTTCTATATCTCTTTTTGCTTTTACTGAATTTTATTTTGGCTGGCCCCGCCAAAAATGTCAATACATGCTTCAATTCACACACAGAAAAGAAGATCTCCTTTTGTTTGGGCCCTGGATAGCTGGGTGGTTTTATGCATCAGCAAGCAGTGGCTTCCCTCACAGTAAGAGCTGTGCAGTAATTGCCAGAACACATTATACCGGGGCAATCTGTTCTTTCTCCGTTTTCAAAGCAGAAAACATGCATGGAACTTAAAGACAACACCAATGTTGACTGCTTACAAAGTAGCGTAGAAATAGATTTGATACACTACAAAAAGGATCATGTTGGGAACAACAGTTTTAGCACATGTAATTTCCATGGGTACTAATGTATTTCCTTGTTCTGGATATGGTCGGTTTCATGCTCTAACTACAATGAAGATCTATAGATGCTGCAGTAGAAGGCAACGTATATTTTTTCATTGTGTAGGCAAGCATTAAGCGTAAACTAATTAGAAACGTAAGACCTTCTCTAAAGGGACAGGACTACTTCATTGAGAAAATGCATTTCTTGTGTTGAGTCACTTACTTTTTAAGTACATTACAGAATTTATCACACAAATATACTAAAAGGCAAAGGTTTATAAAAAAAATTTAAAAAATGCAAAATTTTTTTTTATTCGGGGAAATTAAACATGAATTTTAGTCTTTTATTATTTTAGCAATATATTATTCCGTTTTTAAGATAAAAGACAAACATATTAGTCACACCTATATATTTTTAGCTCTTTTAAATTGACAGTTTGGCTTATAAAAACTGCTTTTGTGAATTCAGCCTGAGGCTATGTTCAACAATGGATTCCGCATCAGATTTTTTATACCCCAAATCTGTGGCATGAAAAAAAAATTGACGTCATCCCCATCCTTTGAAGCAGATTCCAACTCAATAACAATCATTTTTATGCACAGAAAATTTAGATTACCTTCATAATTATAAAGATAAGGATTCTTTTTAATAGTTGGATGTAAATATTTTGGGAAAATTTATGGTTATTTTGAAGTCGGGAAATTTTTGGGGTACCCCAAAATTTAATAAGCTTTTTTCCCTTTGGCCAGAGGTGTTTTTTGCTAGGCTTTCATTGTGGGCCATTTTTTCATTTGCGTGTTTTTTAGGGCAGGGTTTCCGTCTTCATTTTTTTTGTCTTCAGTAAAAATCGGGGAATTAGGGTGGGGACAAAATTCCCCCACTTTTAAAGGGAATTTTTTTTTTTTTGCCTTTTGTTTTTTGTGGTATATTTTGGGTTTTTTGCATTTTTTAATGGGGAAGCATTCCCCTTTTGTTTTGAAAGAAATTTTAAATTTCATCCCCCTATTCCAGTCAAATTTCATCAATAACCCAACCAGTTCCATTACCAGTAAATGTATGTAAATTGTAATAATTTTTAAAATCACCATTCGTGATAGATGATGCTTCAGGATTCTGTTTCGATTTCAAAAAAGCAATTTAAAAATGTTTGCTTTTAAAAAATTTGAAACCCAGCTTTTTGGGTTCTTCAGTGCTTTCTTTCCCAACAAAACATTTTTTTTTTTTCCTTTCGTGTTTTTGGGGGGGGGTTTCCCCAAAGGTATATTGGTGTTTTTTGGGAAATTTTTCCCTTTTTTTAAGATGTAGCACTTTGTTTTTTTGGGCCTCCTCAAAAGGGTTCCCTTTGCTATTTTTTAAAAAAATGTTTTTCTTTTTTTTTTTTAAACCCAATGATGGCTTTGTTGCCTCTTTGGACCACATATTGAGAATTCCCATGAACAACTACCAAATACAAATTCAATGCTTGATATGAAAAACTTTGGGCCCTTTTGTTTCTTAACTTGGGTTTTTTAAAAGGGAAAAATTTTTTTGTAAAGGCTCAATACTGTACAAGAGTTTGGGGAGGGTCCCCCCTTGTTCAGCAGTTAAAAAAACAGAGTTAAAGGAAATCCCCGGTTTTTTACCCTTTAATCACTTGCACGAGGGATCTTGTCTTTACTGCAGGCAACTCCCAGTTCACTACCCCCAACATGCTCACAAGCGGTGACAGCTGACAGGCCCGGCGGAAAATTTTCCAAAAGGAAAAGGGGAAAAGGAGACATAGCCAATTTTACAGGCGAAAAGGGGCCCGGGGAGGGGCCCCCCAGTTTTTTTTGATGGGCGATCACAGGTTGAAAAAAACTGGTTTTGAAAGAAAATTTAAAAACATACTGGCCAGGGACAAGACAAAAGGGGCCTTTTACAAACTTTTTAAATTTAAAACCGATGTAAGAAGCCCCCACTAATAATTTTGGCAGTGAGCAGAGAGGGGGGATGCCCCCTTAAAATTTTCAGCGGTTTAAAGGGGCATTGATTGGAAAGAAGGGGGCCCATGCACCCCGGGTACAGAATTAAAACCCGTAAAGGGCCAAAGAGCTGGGGGGGGCCACATAGAAACCCGCAAAAAAAGGGAAACCAAACAAAAATCTGTGGATTTGGGGGGAGCAGCCCCAAATTTGCCTTTTTATGTACATCATGAAAAAATGCTTAAACGTATTTTTCCAAACCCCCTTTTAAAATTGTGGAAAATAGGGGTAAACTGTATAAAAAATGGTTCTTTTTCCTTTTTTGTTTTAAAACCCAATATTTTTTTAAAACCACTTGATAAAGCTAAAAGTTTTACTTCAATTAAAAAATTGATGGTTTGTTTTTTAAATTTTAAAAGTGGAGTTGTACAGAGGCAAAATGACAAAAAATGTGTCCTTGTCCAAATGCTTCTGCATCCAACTGTGTATAGCTGAGTAATACAACCAGATCTCACCAATCATCTCACCAGCAGTGATCTTCAATCGTGGATTTTCATCTGTCGTAAAACTACAACCATCAACCTCTCCTAAAAACAGAATACTGGGAGTTGTAGTTTTTTAACAGCTGGAGACCCACAACATGGAGGTCATTGATATACAGTATATGACCAAGAAATTCTAACTGATAAGATGAACAGGTAGCAGTACAAATGCCCTTGCCATACATTGTGCAATAAGTTGTCTGTTCTGACCGTTCTAATGATGTTTGTATTATTATGTTGACTTTTAGGTATCTTACCAAGCTAAATAAGCACCAGCACTGCAAGCATTCTTATATATTTGGAATATTTCTCTGGCTCTTTAATCTTTTTCCGGATATGTCAACTTCAGCTAGCTGGTGCCCATAGGGAATTTGGTTTCTGCTTCGAACATCACATACCAGTTATTTCTGCTTTTATCAACCCCCTTAAGCAAAATATGTAGCATTTGTTTAATTTAACCCTGCACTAGTCAATGCATAGACCTTGCACTCATCAGATGTCTGTTTCAGATAATGAGATTTTTCGTATAAATTGAATAAAGCAAGATTTCTGGTCTGTGTTCTAATTTGCAGCTTAGATTAAAAAAGTAAACTGATGTTGATAAACAGAGAAATTAACTGCTAAAATATTTGATATATTTGAAAGCAAATGAAACTTTACATGATATTCAAATAGTAGGTTTTATTTGCTGTTTTCAGATTTTAACCAGGTATTCACATTACTTTATGCAAAAAGGTTTAAGGCACATTCACACAAAATGGTATTGCGCTGATTGGGTGTGCAATCAATACACAGAATTAGTGTATGGATTAGATTTTATCTTTGTATAATGGAACCTGCTCACTAAAACCTGAAGTATTGCATAAATGTAACACACCTACATTTTACATCAGCAAACACATAAAAAAGTAAATATGGAGTGACAAGTGAAGTGAATAACATTGCTTCTCTTGTTACATTTATACCTGTCAATGGGTGGTTGCTGACAGTTATTGCTTGATGTTGTTAATGTATTGGAAACAGGAAAATGGGCATGGGTAGGATCCTGGAAATTCTTTGAAGGGACAAATTGTGTTGGCTAGAAGACTGCATCAGACCATCTCTAAAGCTGCAGGTCTTCTGGGATGTTCCCAGAATGATCTGGTGAGTGTCTCACAAAAGTGGTCCAAGGAAAGACAACCAATGGACCAGCAACAGGATCATGGGTGCCCAGGTTCATTAATGAGTGTGAGTAGCAAAGCCTAGGCCATCTGGCCCAGTCACACAGAAGAACTACTTTAGCAGAAGCTGCTAAAAAATCAATGCTGTCTATAATTAAAAGGTGTTGGATCACATAGTCCACTACAACGTGCTGTGTATGGAATTGCATAACTGCAGACCGGTTAAGTCGCCTGGACTGATCCCTCTCAAGTACCTACAATGGGCATGTGAGCATCAGAGCTGGACCATAGTACAATAGGAGCAGGTGTCCTTGGCTGATGAATTTACATTTTCTTTTACATCAGTTGGATGGTGTGACGTGTGTTTTACTTACATTTTAGAGAGATGTTGTCACGTCAAGGGAGGTGCAGTGAGCCCTGACTGGAACCCAGTGCACTGTCCCTGCCTACTTTACGGGCTGCCCTAAGTGGCAGATGCCAACTGGGCGACAGTCCCTGCGCTGCTAAAGTGCTGGGGCCGTCAGGAGGAAGAAATGTCAGACAGTCCGGGTCAATACCAAATCAGGAATGCCAAGCCACAAATCAGAACCAGAGAGCAAATGTAAACAAGCCGAGGTCAAACACGAATGGGAGCGAGGTACAAAATCAGATGACAAGCCGAGGTAAGGAAACAAACCGGGGTCTGGTATACATGTAAACAGCACAATACAAACAACAGGAAAGCAAGGCAGCCAGGAAATATCACAGGCGCTGCACTCAGCCTGCAGGGAGTTTAAATGGGATTCCCGGACACCGCCCCTACAGCTGATTGGATCGGCCTCTGAGTCCTCCCATTGGCTGGTGCGAAACGCCCCCTGTCCAGAGTGGCTGGGCCTCTGTCACTCACAGAGTTGCCAGCAGACTGTCTATCCGGGTGAGGTTCACAAATCAGCTGCTGCAGACTGTTGCTCCCTGCAGACTGAGCGCCGCCTAGCCCTGACAGATGGCACTAGAAAACACTATGTGAAGAAGTCAAGTTGTGGAGGAAACATTCTGCTGAAAAACCTTGGTTTCTGGTTTTTATGTGAATATTCTTTAACAATCCCCTTTTCAAATCAACTTAATAAATTAATAAAAATAATAATTTACTTAAATTGGTGTTCTCACCATGCAGTTTCACAGATCCACAGCCAGCTTCAGACTGGTTAGGCTGTGGGTGGTTCTATAATTAGTGATTGGCATAACAGCTCTGCTATTTCTAGCTGATCATGTTTTAGTGACTGCTAAAGATTTATAAACTATACTGCACAAACTATAGAGCCCTAGGGAATAAAACTTGTCATCAATCTAAGTAAACAAGGTTCTGTACTAGAGATAAGACTCAGCAGAGAGCAATCAGATGAGAAAGAGAGCAGAGCGAGGTGGAAAGAGGTGGTCAGTAGCCAAGAGAAACTACACTAGCAGTAGATAAAATCTTCTTTTTCGCTTGAACAAAACAAAACCAAAACAGCAATTTATTTGGTAATAGTCTTCATTTACCTACATGTTAAAAGCTAATCATTGTGGTGAGAAAACCCATTTAATGTATTCACCAGAGCTATATAAAAGGCAGGGAGGACTAAAAAATTGTCAGTGTTCCAACAACAAAAGATATCCTCCAACACTGCAAAAATTATCAAAAATAAAACACACTTTATGCCAAATTCTTTGTTAAAACATGATTAAAAATTGAAAGAAACATGACAAACAACAGAATGTCTTTCCATTTCGAGCCAGCATCAGAGGGTTCTTAATTGTAGCCATAAGAATCTAAACAGGTTCCTACCTTAAATGTTGTCATAATTGGATACAAGCAAAATTACTGTGTTAACCCTTAATGGACTACAATAAACTGAGACAGGGCTTCTTTTTGAATGCAATTTAAACTATAACATTATCTATAACTAATATGAATACATCAGGTCCGTCTTATAGTTTAAGCCCCTAGAATACCTGGTATCAAGGGTTTAAATCCAGAAAGCCTCATGGTTGTTCAATGAGGTTCTCCAATCTCCTCCTCAAACTGGTTGATGGACTTTCTCTAAGCAACAGACTTTAAATGTGGAGAGATAACCATCGTGAACATCTCTAAAGTGTTTGGAAGCTCCTGAAATATGATGAATACCAGAATGGACCGCATCATATGTATTCTCACAGAATATGAGTATTCTGTACTTCATGGATGAATGACAAATTGTACTGATTATCATTAATGTATCTGACAAATTCCAGCATGGCAGACACAGACCTCTCCAAATTAGAATGGTATCATCTATATACCTGCCGTACCAGAAGATGTCAGACACAAAAGGGTTACTGACCTCTCTTCCCACCAGGCAACATATATATTCACCAAAGAGGGGGAGAAGCAAGCGCCGATTGGACAACTTTGAATATGCAGGAAAAATCTGTTGTTAAAAAAGGCAAAGAAGAAAATCCAACACCATTACTATATATTCCTTACGCATTGGACTATATTTGGTAAACTTATCAAGTTGATGGAAAAGAGCCAAAAGAGCTTGCTCATGGGAAATCGAAGTAAACAGAGAAACTATATCACATGATACCTACAAGTAATTTGACTGACAATGTATGTCATTCATAGCTTTCAAAACCTCCCTGGAATCCTTCAAATAACTAGGTGAATGAAACACCAAGGGCTGCAGATGTCTATCTAGCCATTCGCCAATATGTTCAAAAACAGATCCAATACCAGATATTATGGGTCTAAAAGGGGGCGAGAAAACACCTTTCTGTACTCTGGGCAAAGCTATGGAATATAGGTGTTCTGGGAAATTTGACCTTCATACTATCCCTCTGCCTAGAATCCAGGATACCTAGAGAAAATCCTTCACCAGTTAGTTTGTCAACTTGTTGCCCAAAGAGATTAGTGGGATCACTCTCTAGCGGTTTGTAAGTAGATCTATCCGCTAACATTTTGTTAATTTCAGTTACATATAGACCACTATCTAGAATTACTATTGATCCCCCTTTGTCTGAGGCTCTTACTACAATATGTGGATTTTCTTTGAGATCCTTCATAGCCATTCTCTCATTATGGGCGACATGTATGAACGGAATTTGCGCCTGTTTTCTGGCGAAAACGGCACCTCACCGATCCGAATCCCCTGTCGGACGCAGGTATGCGATGTTAGGTGCAACCTTCGCCATTTTCGGATGCGCATAACTTAACGGGGCGTGCAATGGGCGCGGTGTGGGCATTCTGGGGCGGGACGCAGCACATTCGAATACTCCGAGGTATGCATGATCGCGGCTCGGCAAAGTGCGGCGCATTGCAGCGCTTGCCAGCTCCGACAGGCAGACCTAGTTGAAGTTGGTCTAAATTAGCCGGAGGAGGCGAAGTGAAGCGAGAACGTAACATGGGGAGGAAACCATATAGAAGTTTCGCAAAAGAAATACATCTCAGCTTTCAGCCTCGTGAGGCATGGAGTATGATTCCAAAAATCGTTTTTATTGCGTGTAAAACATTATCATAAAAAGAGCTCAAACCTTCTAAAAAAAAAATAAAAAAAAATAAAATCACTTTCCAAAAATCAAGAACGGAGCAACATCAGGAATTAGGATCTTGGAAATTGCCGGGAAATACAGTAATTCAAATTCTGTAAGCGCTTCTCATTGGTCGGCAGAAACCAGCCAATCAGAATACGACAGTGACCCATTATAAGCTATGGAGTAGTATTGACCAATCACATGAAAAGGCGGGACAGTTAAAATACAGAAAAAAAATGCAGAAAAGAGCTGATTGGTTCAACTAGCGGGGGATTGGCAATCCCGGCCAATCAGAATAGGAGCGACAGGGACCCATTATAACCTATGGAGAATCATTGACTAGTGTTGAGCGATTTTTATCGACAAAGTTGAAATCGGCAAGGTTTTTATGGTGATCGAAATTTCCAGATCATGCGATAATTAAGGTTAAAATCTGAGCATCATCTATTAAGATCGGCCTTTTTCGGCGCTTCCTGTAATTTTGGCGGCCGCAAATCAGATTACAGAATAGGCAGGGTGAGATGTGTGTGTGACGTATGACTGGGGTGTGTTTTGGTTGCGATTGGCTGGAAAAAAACACATGACCTCTTTACATAGAACAGCGTTTCCTGGTTTCAGCCTCAGTGTCTCTCAGGTCTCATAGGATAGGACCTTTCGCTTGCCTGTGGCCCAAACAGCTCAGCGAAATTAGTCTATTTCTGCACAGGAAACCTCTACTATTAGCTGTGATCCTTCAATTTAGTTATTATTAGAGATTTGAAGATTTTAAGTAGTTAGCTAGAATTTTAAAAGCAGATCTACCGCTGTAAATTCAACGGCTGGGGAGAGGGGGGGGGCCCCCCGGGTGAACACAGACAAGCTCTATCTAAAGAACATGGATAAAGTTCACCAAGACTTAGGGGTAGACATGTAGGAATTCTTTATTTTTAACAGTTTGCTTTTGAAATATTTCCTGGATATTGGGCAGCCTGAACTTATATTGGATACACATTCATTTCTAGTAACTGCAGGTCACTTTGTTAGGTGCAAAACTCCACTTTTATTATCAGTATACATTTCAGATATGTGTTCATTTTAATTTTACCCATTATCCCTGTGATGTTGATATATCCACCTTGCAGTTAAATTACAATCCAGCAATCTGTAGTCGCACAGGTTGTTTGTTGCCAAAAAAAACGTGTATCATATGAAAACATAACAGTTACATGTTTTTTGACATTTGCGCACCCAGCATTGTTCATTAAACGCGCATCCACGTAAATCTTAAAACAGCAATTCTATATTCACCACAGGTGATTTGAAAGGTGCAAAAAATTACCGTGTATCATACGAAAAACATAACAGTTTACGTGTTTTTTGGACTTTTGCACACCAGCATTGTTCTTTGGGACGCAGCATCCACGTAAATCTTAAAACAGCAATTTTTATATTCACCACAGGTGAATTGAAAGGTGCAAAAAAAAAAACCGTTTATTATACCAAACATAACAGTTACGTGTTTTTTTTGACTTTTGCACCCCCAGCATTGTTCATTGACGCAGCATCCACTTTAAATCTTAAAACAGCAATTCTATAGTCACCACAGGTGAATTGAAAGGTGCAAATAATACCGTGTATTATACGAAAACATAAACCAGATACGTGTTTTTTGACTTTGCGCACCCAGCTTTGTTCATTGACGCAGTTTCCCACGTAAATCTTAAAACAGCAATTCTATAGTCACGACAGGTAAAATTGAAAGGTGCAAAAAATACCGAGTATTATCGAAAACATAACAGATACAGACATAACAGACTTCCTTTTTCCCGGCACTTTTTAATCTGGGGGTCAGACAGGTTTAAGGGGTCATACTGCGGTCCAGGACGGGTTTATAGTCAATGTCCAGTGAAACTAAAATGGTGGTTGAAAGACTCCTTTTTGCGGCACTTTTTTAATCTGGGGGTCATGCAGGTTTGGGCTCATGCTGCGTTCCAGGACAGGGATATTCAATGTCCAGTTCAAGTAACATTTATGGTTCAAATCCATAACTGCCTTCTGGCAATTTTTAATTTTTGGGTCATGCAGGTTTAAGGGTCAGGCTGTGGTACAAGACAGGGATAGTGAATCGTGTGTGACTTTTTTTCTGTGGATTTTATAACCTAAGTGTGTTGCCCAAGATGTAGCACGTATCCATTTGACTGTTGTGGATGTTAATTTCAGCTTCTCCAGCCTTGTTTGGGTGTAATAATGAAGGTGTTGTTGCTCTCCCATAGACTTAATGGCGATTCTCACTATCGAAAAACCTTTTCGATAGCAGCCGACTATCGACTATCGCTCGATCTCGATAGCCAACGCAAAACGCTCAACCTAGTATTGACCAATCAAATGCAAAAGGCGGGACAGTTCAAAATACAATAAAAAAGGCAGGAAAAAAGCTGATTGGTTGAGTAGCGGGGGCTGGCTATCCGGGCCCAAACAGACGAGCTACTTTGTCCCATTGTAGTCTATGGACGATCGGGGCACTGAAATCTCAGCGCCGTGCGGCATGGAAATATTAGTAAATAAATCATTTTTTATTAGTGTAAAAACATTCTCTGTAAAAGAACTGTAAAACCTTCTAAAACATACATAAAATAAAATCATAACAATGCGTTTGTCGCCGTCCCGGCGCTACATCAGGAATTGCGAAATGAACTTTTCCGGGAAATAAAGTAATTCAAATTCTTGAAGCTCTTCTCATTGGTCGGCAGAAACCAGAATAGGAGCGACAGTGAACCATTATAAACTATGGAGTAGTATTGCCCAATCAAATGAAAAGGCGGACAGTTCAAAATACAGTAAAAAAGGCAGAAAATAGCTGATTGGTTGAGCCCAGGCAGCAGATATGAATCCACCAATCATATGTAGTGCGTCTATTTTGAGTGAAGCAAGAAGGGCGCGATAGAAGGGTGCCCTAAAAGTTATTACTGTCTATGGGAAATATTCTAGTACTGTGATTGGTTGGGGGGAAGAGGGGCTCGTCCTGCTTAGCCAATCAGCGGGTGAGCTACTTATCTCATAGAGTTCTATGGGGAAAAGAAATGCAGAGCGAGCTCTGTTTGTGACTGGCTAAGTTAAAAGAGGCGTGGATATTTGGGCCAATGGGAGAGCGAACGACGCTCTTATGGGTTTTCTAATGCAATCTATAATAAAACTGTACATGGCAAAAATCAAATGATAAGACTCACGAAGTTGTACCGATCTCTATATAAAATGAACAATAATATGGGGGTAATGAAAATAAACAAATAAAAATGAATTCAATGAGTTAATTTTTATTTCTTTATTTTCGTTAGCCAATGATCCATAATATGGGTGTAACGAAAATAAAGAAATAAAAATGAATTCATTGAATTCATTGTTATTTGTTTATTTTCGTCTGTCTTAGGCGCAGTCCCGCACTGCTCCTAAGTCCCGCACTGCGCCTCACACTCTGGCGAGGCGCGGTGGACTTTACACCGCATGTATGAGCGCATCTCGGGCGCCGACATACATGTGGCGCAGCTTTCACGTTCGATCTGGCGAAAACGTGCGCTCCGACGCGACGAGATTCATACATGTCGCCCTATATATCATATTATGATTGTGAGCAAAAGGCTTAATAAATAGATGTTTCAAATCTGATTCCAATATAGTCTGGAACTCGTCCATCACTGCTGCTCTAGATTGTATTAGATAAAAATCCACATTCCTATTCCAATTAATTTTTACATCACTCGAATCTGTAGATGCAATATCCCTATTTTCAAATTCAAGATTCAGAATCACAGATGATAATTGTTCTGAAAATTTCTTACCATGTATATCATTTTTGTACCTATGTTTATCTGAAACTGGCTGCTCCTTTATATTATCAACACTATAAAAGTGCCGTGTTGACCATGAGCAATCTCACAAACCTATTTACGTTCTTTATGGTATTATACAGATCAAAATTGTAAGTCGGTGCAAATTTTAAACTTCTACTCAAAACACAGACATGATTATCAGAGAGAAAACAAACTGATAAGTTCAAAACTGTAAGCTCTTCCTGTGTCCCTACTAGTGAACCAGTCTGTTTGCATGCCTGGTATAATACCGAGGTCGAAAAACCGCCTGTGTTTCTTCCCTGCACTTTTGGTATTCCCAGACTCTCCGTCTGTCTGAATGTCTGAAAATGTTTTTTAGTAAATGGGGAGCCTCTTTATTGGTCATTCAGGGATGGTTTATATTGGAACCATATCCTTCTGAATCGGAATTATCAGTGTAAACATCCTTCCTTAAAACAGCAATTCTATAGTCACCACAGGTGAATTGAAAGGTGCAAAAAATACAGTGTATTATACGAAAACATAACAGATACGTGTTTTTTGCACTTTTGCCCAGTCCAGATTTGTTGATAGACACCTTGCAGTTAAATTTGAATCCAGCAATTTTGTTTTGATTAGAGGGATTTGAGAATAGCTGTGATTTGCCATCTTTTAATAAGAGACTTTCCAAAACTATTCCATACCTTCTCAAATTTGTATATTTCTGAACATGGAGCGAAATTCAGGTGGTAAGCGAGCAAAGAGGGGGGTAGGACATGGAGGTAGAGGTACGAGAGAAGGTGCTCCTTCCAGTGCTGGCGACAACACGCATGCCAGCGGATCATCAGTTGCAGGACCGTCAGGCCTGTCATCGCTGGGTCAGGGCCCTGTGAATCTCAGTAACGAACAGCGTCGCCAATCTGTCCTTCAGTGGTTAATACAACCTGCATCCAGCAGTCTTACCTCCTCGTCCTCCCAGTCACGGCCACAAATCTGGGGGTCATGCAGGTTTGGGGCTCATGCTGTGGCCCAGGACAGGTATAGTCAATGTCCAGTTCAACTAAAATGGTGGTTGAAAGACTCCTTTTTCCGGCACTTTTTAATCTGTGGGTCAGACAGGTTTAAGGGTCATGCTGCGGTCCAGGACAGGGTTTGTCAATGTCCAGTTCAACTAAAATGGTGGTTAAAAGACTACTTTCTTCCGGCACTTTTTAATCTGTGGGTCATGCAGGTTTTTAGTGTCATGCTGCGTTCCAGGACAGGGATATTCAAGTCCAGTTCAAGTAAAATGATGGTTCTAATCATACTGCCTTCTGGCACTTTTTAATTTGTGGGTGATGCAGGTTTAAGGGTCATGCTGTGGTACAAGACAGAGATAGTGAATGGTGTGTGACTTTTTTTCTGTGGCTTTTATAGCCTAAGTGTTGTGCCTAAGATGTAGCAGGTATCCATTTGATTGTTGTGGCTGTTAATTCCAGCTTCTCCAGCCCTGTTTGGGTGTAAGAATGAAGGTGTTGTTGCTCTCCCATAGACTTTAATGGTCATCGCTCATAATCGATGCTCACTATCGAAAACCTTATCAATGGTGGCCGACTATCGACTATCGATCGATGTCGATAGCCAACGTAATCGCTCAACACTATTCATTATTCATTTTTCATCCAGTAGTTTAAAAGTATGGTCTTGTGAATATGGCACTAGATTTTCTTTAATTCCCACCATGGAGGCATCAAGCTCATTCAAGACACACTGCTCATGTTTAATTATAAGATGCATCAATTGCTTGGAGCATTCTGTATACCGTTCCATTCATTAGTGAAAGCCACATCACATGAGAATGTGAGATATCCTTGTCAATATAAGTTTTTAACGTGGTACTGTCCCACCAAATTTTAATTTGTTGTTCCATAATTTTTTCAAGATCCACCATATTTTGTTTAAGCCCCTATTTTCTTGAGACCTGTACAGCCTTATCACATCTTGCTTGATTATCCACTCTAGTAAAACACATAGTGCCCATTAAATTTATGGCTTCCGTAATGAGTTAAATATATACAGAAAAATATTTATGATCCACAACCAAAAATATAAATATATATAAGTCGCAAAACAATAGACACTGGGGAGCAAGGACTGAAAAATTCACTGCTTATCTAATGTTTTTGAGCAGATGTTAGGCTACTAGATTTAGGAGGGGGAGGTTATATTACCTGTTAGTGCTTTTGACAAAATAGAAGGACGAAAGGAAATTGTTGTTTAAATAGATCGTCTCCCAAATAGCATGACGACCCTGTCCCAACCCCATTTTATTACAGCAAGATGCAGCTCTAGTTCTAGTTCTGGCTGCTGTAATGTCTTCCAGGCATTTTGGATTAAATATAGTGGAGGCTTTTCCCGATCTGAATGTTAACACCAGATTCGTATAAGGGTATGTTCACACAACTTAATGTTGTTCTGTACTTCGGAGCGTAATTATTCTTCAAAATGACTGAAGTATGTGCTGACATTACGGTAATTCATAGCTCTCATTAGACATGCATTACTCGCGGCGCAT
Organism: Phyllomedusa bahiana; assembly: GCA_025379985.1. Taxonomy (NCBI): domain Eukaryota; kingdom Metazoa; phylum Chordata; class Amphibia; order Anura; family Hylidae; genus Phyllomedusa; species Phyllomedusa bahiana. The sequence goes on along the minus strand of JAODAL010028043.1, from coordinate 11,553 downwards.
ATTCACTTATTCTGCCGTGTGAACATACCCTAAGTCTCTGAAAACTCATCCTTTTTTTAATTATTTCCTTATTTTAACTTATTGTCATACTGGAAACAATTTTCTGACTTTGTACAAGGTAGAATTTTAGTCTCCAAAAACTTAAAAGTTTTCAGATTTCATTGCTTTGTGCTACATATAGTAACTACTGTAGACAGGGAAAGTGTCACGATTTTACCAATTTCCTCTCTGCTTGGACAACCTAAGGCTAAGAAACAGCATGTTATATATACCCAAGTAAAACAATGCAGTGGACTAAGAAAGTACGTGCTTCCTCTTGACAGACCGAAGAAATAACCAGACAAAAACAAGGTACATTATCCTTATGGATGAAAAGATCCCTTGGAGCTTATCCATCTCTAGCTTAGAAACTAACAGCTCTATAAAGTAGAAGCAAGACAGAAATTACATTACACTGCTCTTCAATATTACAATTAAACTTTAAATTGAAATGTTAAATGTTTATTACAATGACCCAAAAGCTCAAATGAAGATTAATTATCTTGTTCTCCTTAGAACAAACATATGTAAAATATCATTACTAAATAAATGTAGGATCCACCGAATTCTGAGTTTGATTTCAAAGCAAATAAAGTCTGTTGACCTGCCAGTCCTTAGTGATGTCAGTTGACAGCAATTAGAATGAGCAGTAGGTTTTATGAGGCCTTGTAATTAGAGAACATTAGGGATTAATCACAGTGTCAGCATTCTTATTCATTATTACTGTTAAGATGCTTTCTTATTGCCATGCAGAAATGTGGACGCCTTCATGTGAGATGAATATGATAAAGTCAATTGATTTAAAAATGAAAAGGCAAACAATAACATCTGGTATTTAAAGACACTATTAACACATAGACAACTAATTAGCAGTAGTTTGGCATCTTGCCAGTTGTACGTGAACATATTTAGACTTTACATGATAAAATGTAATAATTAAAAATGCTCTTTTTTCTCAAGTGTTGATTAAAATATGTCATCATGAAACACTTCATTACAAACCTTATGTAACAGCGTAGGTAGTGGATCCTCTGGACCACCACAAGCGGTGGTAACGGCAACGCCATGGAGCGGAGTCTAAGCAGGTCCCGGTATTCACCAGAGCCCGCCGCAAAGCAGGATGGACTTGCTGCGGCAGGAGTCCTACCAGGTTGCTACCCCTGACGCGACTAGCTTGCAGAGGCAGCCGAGGTGCCGCGAGGTATCAAATCGTAAGGCAGACTCGTAGTCAAGGTTAGGCAACAGGTCAGGGCAGGCGGTGAAGGTTCGTGGTCAAGAAACGTAGCGCAGCAACACGGAACGAGACGTAAACACACAGGAAAGGGCTTTCTCTAGAGGCACGTGGCACTGAAGATCCGGTGGGGACCTTCCGGAGGTGAAAGCCTTACAGTATATAGGGTCAGCGGCCGGCAATCAACCAGTTGCCGGCGCGCTGACCCTTTAAATTTAAGAGAACCGGCATGCGCACCCTAAGGAGCGGGGACACGCGCACTGCCCGGCAGAGGAGCTGCGGGGAAGCAGGAGCGCGGTCGGGTAAGTTACGCTGCACAGGGGAGCGAGTGCGCCCGTGGTCCGACACGAGGACTGCGGCGCCACTCGTCCCAGAAGCCGGGAAGACTGCAGGGAACCGAGTGCGCCCGCACCCCGACCACTTAGCTACATCTCTAATCTTTTAGGGTATGTTCACACAGCGTATTTGTGTACTTTGATGTGTAATCGCGACAAAATATGCTCCGCAGATACAGTAAAAAGAAATGTTACTAGTAACATTTTACAATCGTATTTCTTGCCGTGTAATGTGCGCCCATAAAAAGAAGTGACCTGTCACCTTTTCTGGGCACTTGAGCACTGAGAAATAGACAGCTATACAAGGCAGAGATCTGGCCAGCACGTACTTTCAACATCGCTAATGAGGGCATATTGTTGCATGTATCTGTAACTGTGAAAAACTGCAATAAGGGAATATGAATTAAATATAAACTGAATATAAAAATAGTATACAATTGACACTTTAGGCTCCTTCTAGTGGTGGTTGCATTTGTTTTGCTATCTGTGCCCCTGTTAAGAAGATTTCACCTCATGTGCTGATGTGGCATGCTGGAACTTGTCGTTCCACTGCTACTATTTGCTGTGGGATACGGAACTACAAGTGCCAGCATGCTCCATAAGTCTCCATTAGTAACTAGGGGATAGAAGTAAGTCAGAACAGTGTAAGTCGAGAACTTCCAGTGAAGGGATTGGCAGAGGGGAGAGGCAGAGGAGTAGCAGGGAGAGAGGTGAATCAGACAGGCGGCAGAGTTAAGGATGGATTGGAGGGGATCAAGGGTGCTAGATGGGAGGCCACAAAGAAAGTGTAATAGAAATGCAGTAATTGTACAATATGCTGCAATACATAGGGCCACATGTATAAAAAGTGTTTAGGTCTAAACCTCACTTTTTTACCAAAAGTGAGTTTTAGCCCTAAACAGAGTTCATACATGTGGCTCATAATGTACAAACATAATTCATATTGCCATGTCTTCTTATTTGACCTTTATTATTTATAATTTATTCTGCATACCTCCCCAAAAATGTAAATAGAAAGTGACCAAAATGTGGTTTGCACCCCAAAATGCTTCCTGTAAAAATTACAGTTCAACTATAACAAACAAGCCCTTACACAGGTCAATTGCCAGAAAAATAAAAATTCTACTGATCTCAATAGTGATACAAAGCAAATTTAAAAAAAGTAGGTTTTTTTAAGTAGTAAAACTACTATTTTAGCTATATAAATCTTGTATAACTGGAATGGTAGTGACCCAGTAATAGAAGTTATCATGTCATTTACAACACGCAGTGACCATTTTAAGAACCGAACCTAAAAATATTATTGCAATTGCTTTTTTTAACATTCCACCCGACAAATAATTTCTTTTTGAGTCCTAACAACTTATATAAAAAATGTTTTATTAAAAATACAATTCGTCCCCCAGAAAAGTCCTTGTATGGCTATATTGATGGAGAAATTGCTGCCTCAGCAAAGGGACTTTGGACTTGTATCTGCTGGATTTCGCTGTGAAACCATGCTTAATCTGCAGCAAAATTTGCAACCTGTGAATTTTTACTTCTCCATTGAAAATGAAGTTGAAAACCTAGAACAAATGTTCTCTTTCTGCAACAATAATTGACATGCTATGGATTTAAGAATACACTGAAATTTTTGCGTGAAAATTAAAATGAGATTTCTTCATCTCTCCAACAGTATGGTCCATACACTTTTGTCGCCACTACCCCATGTGTTCAATCAGGAATGTGTAAATGGGTGTAACTATACTCCTGTTCACCAGACTGAAGAGGATTCAGGGGTTGGACCTTCAAATTTTAGGTATTTATGACATAACCTGTAGATATTTTTAAGGCAATTATAACACCTTAAAAACCTCAAATACTGGGTTATTGCATGTCTACAACTTTGGCTTTGTTCACATCACATTTGTGCACTGCATTAATGCACACTACACAAAAAGTACAACTGTAAACCAACAATACAATAAGGGGTTAAACTCCATTTGTTTGTATGTGGCAGTATGTTCTATGGACAGCTTGTCAAAGTAAAAACTCCTTTAGAATAAACGTCTGGAACTAGAAGCTTCCTAAGAGTGTTCATGTATAACCAGAGGACAGACAGTCTTTAAGGAAACCTTGATTAGTCATTTTATTCTCTAGATCATTAAAAGAAGTGTTAGTTATCTTTGCCATTACCGAACGCAACAAGTAAGCCTGACAACAATGGTTACAAAGCATACATATTTGTGGGAACACTTATAGTATATCCATTTAAGGTTATTTCATTGTTTTCATTAATGACTAGAGGGCCTGATCACCACTAATTGTTAAATTTTATTTAAGCTACGTGATCTTCAACTGCTTGTAAATCAGGTGAAAGAAAAGACCCCAAAAAAAGGGGCCCTGTGGATTTGACAACTTCTTTAGAATCAGCCGTTCCTTGATGAAAACAATGTCATGGTTCAAGAATGAATTATGCAGTAGCTGAAATACATCAAATGAATTGCTTTATTAACATAGAGCTAGTTTCATTGACCTTAGCACATGCAGGAAAACATTGTGCTCTGAGTAGCTGTAAATGTCCTTACAAAGGAAGATACAGCCTGCACCTAATTTAGTTGACTTTAGATGTAGTATACTGCAAAGCAGGTATTACGCGAAAATGTCTTATGTTTCATCTATGATTTTGTTTGTTAGCTTGTGAAATATTATGGAAATTATAAGTTTTTAAAAGGAACCTGTAATATTGAACAGGCAGTGTGATATGACAGCATTATGTTATAGAGCAGCGTGAGCTGAGCAAATAGATATTTAGGGAGACATGTATGAAAGGAGTTTTCGCACATTTCTAGCGTTAAATGCACCAAAATTTGGGGGGTGAGTTGGATTTTAAAATTTGCTGCAAAAAATGTGTTAGGGCATTTTTCCAAACAAAACTTTTAATGCCCAAATGAGCGGGCGTTTGGGGGTGTTCGGGGTTGTCGACCCACTGTATTATTAGGGCACATATATGAAAGCAGGTCTGCAAAACTCGGCACTTTTTGTCGGGCGGCGACCTGTTTTAAAGTGGTCTGCCTGAGCCTGAGGGTTAAAAAGGAGTAGATTTTTCGTTGGGAAAAAATGTTATTATCTCTCAACTTACCCAGTCAAAATAAAAAGTAATTTATGATAATTATCAAACTATCTAAAAATAAATAAATTAAATGTAATAAAAATTTTTATCATATTAAATTATTATGAAAATACAGTATTTAATATCCCAAAATTATAAAATTATCTCCTATAAAATGTATTTAAAATTAATGGAATCTAAAACTAATTGTACATTACATAACCCACTGTTGATGTTGTTTAGATTTTTAAATTTTTTATTTTTACTACATTAAATTTGAAATGTATTTTTCTGCTCTCACCCTTTATTCTACATACAGTAAGAGCCAGCACAGCACAGGTATTGATGGGACCTATGGTCCTCCAAGCAAAATGAGTACCATAGTTTCTATTCCCTGACATGCTATTCTAATTACTTTTCTTTTATTTCCATCCTCTCTATAGTCTTTATACATGTTTGGGGCATTACTAAGGTGCCAAAGTTTCGTAATCCGCCAAACTCATAGGCGAGGCGCGATGAACTTTAGACACTATTTCTGAGCATACAAAATCCACTTTCATACATTTAGGCGCATTATACACTGAAAATTAGATGCGATAATTCACTTTGAAGCGCCTTCCTTTATACAGTACATGTCTCCCTTAGTTTGTGTGGAAAATTTCAGTATAACTTGTGTTTTAGCCATTTAAATTCCTGCTAATTTTGGTCTTAAGAGTCCTGTAAGCAGTCCTACTCAATACATGACAGCTATCTCTGTCCCTATTCTCACACCAGCAATCATTGAGTTGCACTGCCCACTGGACTCCTAAGTCTAAAATGAGCAAGATTTCAATCAAGAAGTTGTTCAGATTTTTTTTGTACACAAAACTATATCAATCTGCTTAGCACTTCCTGCTTTATAATATAATGCCCATAGACTGGACAATATTTTCATTTGACAGATTCCCTTTAATATTTATTACATCATATTAAATATTAAAACGTTGTTAAGTAGTGTTTTCATATGGTTTCAATGCCTATTGATTTAGGTTAAGGTTCAACTTTCAATGCTTTTATTTATTTCTAATTGTACCTGTCCCCATCAACTCAATCACTACGGAAGTGTTGGGGGTGCTACTGTGATAATGAGTGCTAGCTGTAACAAGGCTTAGAGGGCTTAGCATGGGATACCTCATGTGCAGATCATTTATTTTCTGTTATTTCACTATCTGTATTGTCATCACTGTCTGATAATACAATGGAAAGATCAATACTTACAAAGCAATTTAAAGCACACATGCACTCCATAGCTAAAGGTTAGTCAGCCTACTGGACAATATTATTTGGGTGATCCAATAAAGGCTAATGTAACAATGCTAGTTTTGAAAAAAAGACAATATCACAGTTTATAATTATAGTCAGATGCATTTAAGTATGTAATAGGGAAATGACCATTATAACAAATCCTCTGAGAAACACCTGACATAGAAATGAACACTCAGATTAAATTTATGTAACAATGCTGGATCTTAGACTTGGAATAGTATAGAAGAGGCAGTAACAGTTTATTACATTCAGAAGTTTCTGCAGAACTTTGTAAACAGGAGAAAGCATTAGTTATTTTAGGGACTATCTGGCACTTTTAGGGCGACATGTATCAAGCTCGAGGCATCGGAGTGCACTTTTTCGCCCGATTTAAAGTGAAAGCTGCACCTCATTTATGTCGGCGCCCGAAGTGCGCTCATACATGCGGTGTAAAGTTCCCTGCGCCTCGGCAGGGTGTGAGGCGCAGTGCGGGACTTAGGTGCAGAAGTAATGCACCTAACATGTCCTTCGAATCGGGCGACAGGCGGGAATTCAGCGAAAATGCATTAAGCATGTTAGTGAATCAGATAAATAGGGGTCTTTCAAATGAATGAATGAATAAAGAGAAATATTAAAGTGGTATAAAATCGATTTCAATGTCTGCAAAAAAGTGAATGATAAAAATGAAAGCAAATATATATCAGATCTCTAAAGAAATAAATATCACCTGAAAAAGGTTTTTAAAATAGGGCGAGAATGCCACTAATTTTACATCAAATAAGCTAATGCAGATGTTCTCCAGATGTTCTCCAGGTGTTGCCCAGATGTTGCCCAGGTGTTGCCCACATGTTGCTCAGGGGTTGCCCAGATGTTGACCAAATGTTGCGCAAGTGTTGCCCAAATGATAATTTTTTTATTTTATTTTGTCAAAAAATGCCTTTGTTCTTCTTTCACCTTGTATTACATTTTGTATCTACAGCAAGAGCCAGCACAGCAATGGTGTTGCTGGGACCTGTGGTCCCCCAAGCAGGCTTTCTATGTTCCCTGGGTTTCGTTCTAGACGTATTTACATCTGTAATTACGTCCGTAAAAACATCACCAATGTGCCTAAAATAAAGAGCTATTAGCTTACAATGGATTCCTATGGAAATCCGGACCTGTTGTTCTCCAAGCAGGATTTCTTGCTTAATTATTTTATTCTTCTTGACAAATCAGTTATTTTTGTAGAAGTGTAGAACTATAGCACATTACAAGAATAGCGCGCTCCACTTTGACTTCTCCGCTCAGATAGACCACATTCAACTAGGTCTGCCTGTCGGAGCTGTCGAGCGCTGCAATGCGCCTCACTTTGCCGACCCGCAATGATGCATGCCTCGGAGATTTCAAATTTGCCGCATCCTGCCCCAGAACAGCCATGGCGCGCCCCTTGCACGCCCCTTCATGTTAGACGCATCCGAAAGTGGCGAAGGTTGCGCCTAACATCGCATCCCTGCGTCCGACGGGGGATTCGAGCCGGTGAGGCGCAGGTTCCGCCAGAAATGGGGCGCAACTCCCGATCATACATGTCGTCTTTAGAGTTGATGGCCAACCTTCAGGATAGGCCATTAGTATTAGATAAGTGGGGGTCCAACTCTTGCAGAACCTGTGCCAATCAGCTCTTTCTGCATTGTCAACATCTGCTTGTACTTGTACAAACCATACTTCTTGTAGCCACTGTGCATTGTACATTGTAGTTTTACTTGTAAGACTGGAGCCACCAATTCACGTACCTACCAGTAGGTGGCATCAGAACACTAGGGAAGGGTATAAGAAAAGGAAAAACCTGCAGTAGATGAGTCAGTTCAAATAGAAGGTTGGGAGAGGAAAGAGAGATAGTGAGAATAGTTAAGGTATGTTCACACGGCGTACTGGGGCGCAAACTGTACATGCCGCAGTACACTGTGTGCTTTGGAAGCATGCGCTGATTAGCATATACACGCAAGAACGGGGGTATTATGTGCACCGGGGGAGACAACGCGTAATTCATAGCTCTGTATGAGAGCTATGAAATTACTGTGATTGTGGCGCACATTTTGCCCGTATTAAAGCGCAAATACGTGACAAAATGCGTGCCGCAATTACACCGTGTGAACATACCCTTAGCTTTCCAGTTAATAAGAAACAGCTTGTAAACTCCTCCCCATGGAGTACAACAGGACATGAAGAGACAATGGGCGATATGTATGAATCTTGACGCCCAGGTGCCATTGTTTTTGTGCGCATTTGTAGCGTAGAATGCGCCTGAATCTATGAACCTGTTCTACTGCGGGTCATAAATTTAGCGCCTTTTAGCTACAAACTTCTGGCTCAGTTAAACCACTTTTAAAGTGATCTATCTGTTCCAGCAGTAATGCACCTGGATTTGCTGTTCTGAAGCTATAAATGTGTAGCTTCATTCGGTTGTAGTGCGACACGCGTCCCGCATGCATGCCCCCGATCTCAGACGCGTTACAAAGTTTCACAGGCGCTCTGTAATGCACCTGGTTAAAAATACAGTGAACAGGGCTGCGCTAGTTTTTTGGTTAAAAAGACACCAGACTTCTGGCGCAGCCTGGTACGTACATGTCGCCCAATGTGTGGACAACAAGAGACTCCTATCCCACAGACCACTGAACACTGTGTCACCTCAGACAGAGAGACAAGAAATGGTACCAGGAGAATCCTGGTTGAATGTTGAGGGACTATCTTGTGCATCTTATCTGTCCAATACCAGAACAAAAGTTCATAAACCTGTTCATGCAATCTTGGTTGTGTCATGGTGACCAGTTAGCTCACGGTTATTACATACCTAGTCACTTGTAATTGACCATACAGCAAGTACAATCCACTAATTTATTACTAGATACAGCAAACCTATAGCTCTACAAAGCTGAAACAGACAAGACTTCTTGTAGCAAAGTGGTCAAGGTTGCATAGCACAACATGGGAGTCCAGATTTAAGTTCCTGACAAGTTTAAAAGACTGCAGAGGCAAAATGAAAAATGTGGCCTTAAAGTTTATTTATGGGATGCAAACACAGCTAAAGGGAACAGTTCCAGACTGGATATAATTTTTTTTTATTAAGGTATGTTCAATGCTGCGTTTCCTATTTGTCTTGATTTATAGGATGGGAAACTACATTCACTACAATTCACTATTGAATTTCACTACCTATCATTCTTGCTATATTTTTTTCAGAGTTTTCACTAGGTGCAGATGAAGCCCTGAAAAGTAAATCCATTTTATTAGAATTATCTTGTCCAGCTTTGTACATCACAGTTATTTTGATCCTGTCAGCTTCTGGCTCATTACCAGCCTCAGAGATGCATGCTCCTCTAAAAGAATTTGTGCGCCTTACTCCAACGTCTTTTAGTTATAGACAGGCATAGGAAATATTTGTCTTTTGTAAATTCCCCTCTAAGTATTGTGGAAACACACTACGTTATATAATTTTTGTTTTATGCTGTGATTGAGATGTGTGATATTTACCAAAAATCAAAGCACTCCTGTAAAGGATGTACTAAATGCTGCCATTCTGTACCTGAAACATTTGTACAAAATACAAATTTAGGGAGAAGGGTGAAAACATGAACAATAACAGGAAATGCATTATGATAATGCTACTGTGAGAATGTCACTTATGTTTAAGAAATGTAAATAAAAATAAAGTGCAGTTGATAAGAAAGCGATGATGTAGAAAAGCATCACTATAAAGCAAAATAAAAGCTTTCTTGTATCAAAGTAACATTTCTTTTCAAAGACAAAATGACCTAAGCATATATTGCTTTGATGTGTAAATATATAACGAAATGCATTCATCATTTTTCACGTGTTAGCTAAAATAGTTTGTATATATTAACATACAGATTAAGCACAACTAAACAGACGTGGACCTACTGACTGTGCAGCCTGTTCAGATGCATAGAGGCCCTGAGGGAAATGGGTCAACACTGATCTCGGGAAGTTTTAGAACTGACTTTCCTCCATTCCTACTCCCTACAAGCCTTTAATTGATTGCAAAGAGACTTAACATCCTAACAAAAAACCGAATTACAAAGCACTTCTGGTTGTCTATGTTGCTCTGTTGCTGGCTGATGATGCACTCTTAGTATTCCTAAAAAAGTTATAGCCATGTACTGGAATTGAGGCTTAAGGTGACTGCTGGGGCCAAAAAGACAGTAATGTAGGTTCTGCAGGTGCTTTGGGTAATTAAAAGGCTTATCCATTAAAAAGATCAAATAAATTATATGGGATTGGGGCCATGTTAGGCAAAAAAAAAAAAAATTCTGATACTTACCTAGCTATCTTCCACTGCTGCCGCTCTGGAGCTTCTGGTGATCCACTGCTTTGACTTTCACGTACTCGTCCTAACTAGAGATGGGTGAATTGATTCTAACGAAGTGGAATTCGTTTAGAATTTCAGGAAAATTCGGTTGGAACGAAGTCGAAGTTTGGGGTACTTCGCGTGAACAAAGTGTGCTTTTGATTGATAAAATGGCTGTGAGCACATGGCGTTCAGGGGCAAAAACTTGGGAGCAAGAAAGGGGATAGCTCTGAAATGTGCAAAAAGATGAAGCCCAACAGGCCGGCGGGGGGTTTTGTGACGTCACCCCACTATATAAATCCGGGGGGCCCCCCGCTGGGAGTCATACCCCTTCACTGTATGATTAGGGAAAAGGGGTGCCCCGGCTGCTTAGTACTCTTTCTAAAGAATCATTTTTTTTCGCAATTTTTTGGGGGTGTCAGGCTTTTCGGATGCTTCTCTTAAGTTCTATTTTGATTTTTGGGGATTGGATTGAAGTCCCCTGTTTTCATCCAGTGCAGTGCTATTATTTTTAAAGCTATCTGCTCACAGCACATTGAATATCCAAGGGGTTTCTAAGCCTGTTTGTTGTTTTCATTTAAAAAAACAGCGTTTTTACAATACAAATACCACTTTATTTTTGGTTTTTCCCAAATTTTTTTGCGAAATTTACATGGGGGTTAATTAAACGTTGTTCTGCCCTTGTGGTGGGCTAAAAGAAAAACCCCCTTTTTCACCGGAAAAAAAAAAATTTTTCTGTAGCATAATTCATAATGAGGTTAAATTTAAAAAATTTTTTCTTGTTGTGTAGCGTAAAATAACGCCCTTGTAAACCCCTACAAAATGGTAGTTTTTTCTGCTCAATTCTTTTTTCGCAATTTTATCCGGGGTTTTAATTAAGTGTTGTTCTGCTGTTGTGGTGGCTAAAAAAAAGTCTTTTCACCGGCAGAAAAGACATTTTTCCCGTAGCATAATTTACACCGAAAGGTTTTTACAAATTTTTTTTTTGCTTTTGTAGTATAATAACGCCTTGTAACTGCTACAAAGCTGGTAGTTTTTGGCTGCTCAATTCTTTTGCCATTTTTCATCCCGGGGTTAAATTTAAACGTTGTTCTGCTGTGTGGTGACTTTTAAAAGAAACCGTCTTTTTCCGGCAAAAAAAAAAACATTTTGCCTATAGCATAATTCACAACCCCAAAGGGTTTAAATTAAAAGTTTTTCTCTTTTGTTGGTGGTAAATACACCCTTTGTG
>JAODAL010028042.1:0-53963 GCA_025379985.1 Phyllomedusa bahiana | reverse complement strand
ACAGGGGGGCAGAAACTTTTTAAAACCTCCTTCATTTACGGGGGAGAGACGGGGAGGCAGTACAACCCTTATCTAAAATTTTTAAAGGGTAGGTAGGGAGGCAGAAATATCGGGACCTACATTTTTTAAAACGTAAGATGCAGCCCCAAATTATTTTTTTTTTTTCCTTTTAAAAATGTTATTACAGAAAATTTTTTTCCAAAAAAGACCTAAATAAAAAAAATATTATGACCTGTAAGGGTTTTTTATCTTATTTTATAAAAAAGGATAGGGACGGACAAGGATACCCCTTCAAACCACCCTGACTGACCCGGGAGATTTTTTATAAAAATTTAGGGCCTTTTGTTTATTACTGAGTCCCTTTAAAAAAGGGTGGATTCCAGGGATGGTCCCCGTATTTATTTGAAATTGATACCCAAAACCTTTTCTTGTCTCTGTTAAAATCTTTTTTAATTAAAAAAAATTTTTTTAAAATCTCAAAAATTTTTGCCAGAGAGTCCCGGGATCTGGAACTCCTCCCCCCGGGGCCCGTCAGAGCGGAGTCTCTTCAATAATAATTAAGTTTTTTGGAAAGAAAAAAAAACTTTTTTTATCACTCATGTTTTCCATGGTTGCTATCTGCCCCTGGGGAATTAGGGGGATTTCTATGGTCTCCGTAGAGGGGAAATATTTAACCCCTTACCCGCCGGAGCCAGTTTTGGCCTCTCTAAAACCCCCTTTTTTTTAAATTTCTGCCCATGTTCATTTTTGTGGAAAAAATTTTTTGTTTTTTTAAAACCTTTATCCTGTGTTTCAGAAAATTTTGTTTTCTGTGAAAAACATTTTTGCTATAAGATATAAAAAATTTTTGGTCCAAAAAATGATTTTTTTACTTGTGAAAAAATTTTTCAAATATCAAAAAAAATGAAAAAAAATTCACCAATCCAAACTTAAAAAATTTTTTGCATGTAAGAAAAGATTTTTTTACCCAAAACAAAATTTTTAATAACTAGCATTACCATTTGTTGCTGTATTTTTTGGTTCATTTTTTAAATGTTTTTTTTTTTTTTTTACGACTTTTGGGGGTTAAAAAAAATTTTTTTTAAAATTTTTTCAAATTTTAAAAAAATTTTGCAATATACATTTTTTTTAGGGACCAGTATTTCTAACTTGCCTTTGATTGACCTGTATGTTAATGGGCCCAAAAAATTGCCCTCATCGGGGGGAAACTTAAACCCCTTAAAGTATCAAAAAAACATTTAGGGGTTTTTTAACCCTTGGGTGTTTCACGGGAATTAAACCCAAAAGGGGAAAATAAAATTTTTAAAAATTTCCCATTTTTTTTGCGGGTTTTTCAATTTTTATACTTTAATTGACAAAAATTTCGGTAAATGGGTTCAGGGAAATGCAAATTAATATTGTTTTCCCCAGTTTTCCCATTTTCAAAGATATCCCATTTTTTCCCCCTTTGGTCCCAATTTATTTGGCTCCAACCACAACCCCCGGGAATAGGAGGAGCACCTACTGGATTTGGGGGTCTTTTTTTCATTACCATTTTTTTTTGGGGCCATTTAAAGGTTTTGGGGCACCCTAAGGTTCCAAAATTAAAAAAAATCCCCCCAAAAAGGGCCCCATTTTGGGAAAACCAAAAAACCCCTTAGGGAAATTTAATACCCGGGGGTGTATTTGGTACCCCGACCCCATAGGGTTTCACAAATTTTTTTAGCTTTCGGTTCAAAAAATAAAATATATATATTTTTTCCAATAATCGAAATTTTGGGCTAAAAAATGTTTAATTTTTAAAAGGGAATTTTGGGAAAAAAAAAGCCCCAAAATTGTTTTTTAACCAATTTTTTCCCCAAGTTGGGTAATACCCAAAATTTGGGGTGTAAAATGCTTTTTTGGGTGCAGGCGGGGGTTAAAAGGGGGGAGCGTTTTTTGGGTTTTTGGGGGCGCCAGATTTTGGGTGGGGCCCATTCGCTTTTTGCAAAGCCCCCAAAGTACTAAACAGGAAAAACCCTTTCCCCAGAAGTTCCCCCATTTTGGATTCAACCCCCCTCGGGGATCTATCAAAGGGGTTTTTTTTGGGAAATTTTGGGCGCACGGGTTTGTTCCGTTTTTTTTTTTTTAAAGCTTGGGCCAGGGAAAGGGGGGGGGGGAAAAACGCAGTTCCCCTTTTTTTTTTGGGGTTTTCTTTTTTAAAAAGTTTTTTCCCCATAAAGGGTTTAAATGATGGGAAAATTTCCACTATGGGGGCCCGGAAAAACAATTAAAATTATAAAAATTTTAATGGGTTTTTTTTTTTTATTATTTTTTCCAAAAATAGAAGCGAGTTTTATAAAAAAGTTGCTTTTTTATGTTTTCCTTTTTCTGACAGCCATACTTCTTAATTTTTTGCATATGGAGTGCTTTTTGGGGCTTAAATTTTACAAATGAGTTGATGTTTATTTCCACTTTTTTTTTGGTTTTTGTGGGCATTTTGTACAAAAAAAAGGGCAATTCTGGTAGTTTTTTTTTATTTTTAATTTTTTTTTTAAAGGTTTTTTTTTTTTTTTTTTTTTTTTTTCCTTTTTTTTTTTTGGGGTGGCGGTTTTAAAGGACATCTCGTTTTGCCCCGGGCAGGTTGAACGATTACAGCGTTCCCACAATTATTATTTTTTTTAATTTTTACTGTTTTAAACACATTAAAAACACTTTTTTTTTAAAAAAGGGAAAAAAACACTTTTTTTTGCATCACCGCAGTCGAGGCCTTTAATTTTTTTTATTTTTCTGTTTTGGGCTGTATGGGGACTTTTTTTTTGCGGGATGAGTTGCGTTTTTATTGGTAACATTTTTGAGGGGGACAAGACTTTATGATCGCTTTTATATCCGTGTTTTGGAAGGCAGGGTGAAGAAAATACTGCATTCCTATCAGTGTTTTTTATTTTTATTTTTAATAGCGTTCACCATGCAGTATCCGTGACAAGTTAATTTTACTCTGTGGGTTGAGACGATTACGGTGATACCCAATTATGTATTTTTTTTTTATTCGAACGCACTATTTTTTTGACCAAAAAAGTGTTTTTATTGTGTAAAACAATATTTATGCATCACTATCTTCTAATGGCCAGAACTTTTTTTATTTTTCCGTATACAGAGCTGTGTAAAGACTTTTTTTTTGCGGGATGAACTGACGTTTTAATTAGCATCACTTTGATGTTGATATGAGTTTTTGATGACTTTTTACTGTTTTACTTTTTTACACTTTTTTTTTACTTTTTCACACTTTTTACACTTTTCCCCAGGGGGGAATTGCATGAATGATCTGTATGCCGGTCTCCATGGCAACTGTCAGTCACGCTGCCCACAATGCATTGTGGGCATCGTGACGTCACCAGACAACCCGGATGCTGTCATTCAGCATCCGAGCTGCCTGGTAGGGGGAATCATTAGCGGCTCAGCGCCTTTAAACTGCGCCGGATCTCGGGCAGCAGGAGCTCACTCCTGCCGCCCGCAGCCGCGATGTCGCGACCACGATGTCGCGACATCGGGGGGATGCGGCATGATGCCAGCGGTAATATACCGCCGGGTCCATGCCGCGATCTTGCGCGCTCTGCTTGTGAGCGCACAAGATCGCCTTGACGTACTCATACGGCAATTTGCGGGAACCCCTACCCGACATTGCCGTATGAGTACGCCAAATGTCGGTAAGGGGTTAAACCTATAAATTGTGCATTGCTTCATCTCCCAGAGTCCTTGTAGGGAATTCAAGTGCGAGAACACCATGACTTTTATAAGCCTCTACCTCTGTAGTAAACTCTGGTTATTGGTGACATTTAGCCAGTGAATATATGGACAAAATAAGTTATTAGCATATTTATTCATTGAACTCAATGATAAAAAACTATGGGCGAAATGTCTCATTAGGGCTGCACCATATTTTTGGTGTATTTTGCACCAAAAAACTGTTGACGCCCTATTATCTTTATAAATGAACTGCAGTATACCAAAACTAGGCGCATTTTATACTAGGCATGAAACTTTTGAATGCGCCTAAAGTAGGCGCATCAAATATGCTAGCAATGATATGTTATGCGCCTAGATTAGACACATCAGTGATACTATGCATGGTAGATCAGATTTTTGACAGGTTCATACATTCAGGTGCACTATACACTCATTTAGGGTGACATGTATGAACAGGGCTGTGCAAGATATCTGGCGTCTTTTTAGCCCGATATCAGGCACACCACTCTAGGACACATTACATAGCTTTGTAATGCACCCGATCTTGAGGCGGAGGCGGGGCGCACTAGAACCGCACAAAGCTACATATTTATAGCTTTGCTACAGCATTTCTAGTCGCATTACAGTTGGAACAGTTAGAGCACTTTCAAAGTGGTTCACTTCAGCCAGAACTGTCGTCCTAGCGCTAGAATGCACTTGATGTATGACCTGCTGTAGAATGGGTTCATAAATAAGGCACATTCTAGACTAATGTTAGGCGCATGAAATTTCGCATTAATACATTAAATTTCATACATGTCACACTTAATGCCCCTTAAAACTGACATGGAGGTGCCTCTTCTCTGACATGTCACCCGATGTATGTAGTAAAGTCATAAACAACCCTGAGGGATGGCAGTTAGTTACGAGCGATTATGTTGACTGTCGTCATCTTGTCGATAGTCGATATCGGCAATTATCAAGAGGATTTCCGATAGTCGATAATAGATTATCGCCGATCACCATTAAAGTCTATGAGAGAGGAAAAACACCTTCATTCTTACAATCAAACAGGGCTGGAGAAGCTGGAATTAACATCCACAACAGTCAAATGGATATGTGCTACATCTTAGGCAACACACTTAGGTTATAAAAGCAACAGAAAAAAACTCACAGACCATTTACTATCCCTGTCTTGTACCACAGCATGACCCTTAAACCTGCATGACCCACAAATTAAAAAGTACCAGAAGGCAGTATTATTTGAACCATCATTTTACTTGAACTTGACATTGACTATCCCTGTCCTGGAACGCAGCATGAGCCCCAAACCTGCATGACCTCAGATTAAAAAGTGCCGGAAAAAGGACTCTTTCAACCACCATTTTAGTTTCACTGGACATTGACTATACCTGTCCTGGGCCACAGCATGAGCCCCAAACCTGCATGACCCCAGATTAAAAAGTGCCGGAAAAAGGATCTTTCAACCACCATTTTAGTTTCACTGGACATTGACTATACCTGTCCTGGGCTACAGCATGAGCCCAACCTGCATGACCCAATTAAAGTGCCGAAAAGGACTCAACCACCATTTTAGTTTCTGAGATTGACTAACCTTCCTGGGCCAACATGAGCCCAAACCTGCATGACCCCAGATTAACAAGTGCCGGAAACAGGAGTCTTTCACCCACCATTTTAGTTTCACTGGACATTGACTATACCTGTCCTGGGCTACAGCATGAGCCCCAAACCTGCATGACCCCAGATTAAAAAGTGCCGGAAAAAGGAGTCTTTCAACCACCATTTTAGTTGAACTGGACATTGACTATACCTGTCCTGGGCCACAGCATGAGCTCCAAACCTGCATGACCCCAGATTAAAAAGTGCCGGAAAAAGGAGTCTTTCAACCACCATTTTAGTTTCACTGGACATTGACTATACCTGTCCTGGGCCACAGCATGAGCACCAAACCTGCATGACCCCCAGATTTAAAAAGTGCCGGAAAAAGGAGTCTTTCAACCACCATTTTAGTTTCACTGGACATTGACTATACCTGTCCTGGGCCACAGCATGAGCCCCAAACCTGCATAACCCCCAGATTAAAAAGTGCCGGAAAAAGGAGTCTTTCAACCACCATTTTAGTTTCACTGGACATTGACTATACCTGTCCTGGGTAACCTACATCTGTTCAAGTTTTCCTGTACCTCCCTTGTACAATTCAGAGGAATATTTGTATCAGCTATTTTGTACATGCAAGTTTTTTTAGTAGTTTAATTCTAGAAAACACATTTTTAAAATAGTATGGAATCCCACCACGTCTTTGTTTCTCTTTTTTTTTATTGTATTAAATGGGTTGTCTCACTACAGGAATTGCTAGCTATGTTAAAGATCTTGCAAAAACAAGTCATTTTGCAATATGTGTCCATTAACAGTGTCCTACCTATTCCTGTTTCTGACAGCACCATCACCCTTGAGCCACTCTTGACAATTGTGAAGAACAAATATCTGTTAGAAACCACATTTTTTACAATAGGACCCGTAGTCTAGCTGCATTTCAGAGCAAAATGCCCCCCAAAAAAACAAAACATGACCCTTGAGCCACTTTTGACAATTGTGAAGAACAAATGTCTGTTAGAAACCACATTTTTTTTTATAATAGGACATGTAGTCTAGCTGCATTTCACAGCAAAATGCCCCCAAAAATTCAAAACATGACCCTTGAGCCACTTTTGACAATTGTGAAGAACAAATGTCTGTTAGAAACATCATTTTTTAGAAGAGGACCTGTAGTATATGCTGCATTTCAAAGCAACATGACCCCAAAAAATTATAAATATGACTTCTCAGCCACTGTTAAAAATTGTGAGGATGAAATGCCACTTAGAAGCCACATTTCTGTTCCAAAGGACCATGATTATAGCTGTATCTCAAAGCACCATGACCCCCAAAAATTTATAAAAATGACTTCTCAGCCACTGTTAAAAATTGTGAGGGAGAAATGAAACTTAGAAGCCACATTTCTGTTCCAAAGGTCCATAATTATAGCTGTATCTCACAGCAACATGATCCCAAAACCATTGACAATGCGGAAAATTCTAAAGATAAAGTGAGTAAATGGAATACGGTTTTGTCATGAAACCTTGGTGTCTTTTACAGTCTCCACACCGCAAAACCAGCAAAATGATCTTTTGGGAACTGAGAATAAAAATTGCAGTAAGAAATGATCATTTTAAAAAAAAAGTTTTCAAGAGGACCATTTCTGTTTGAAGAGGAATGTGAAGTAGACCGGCAACTAATCGGTGACCTCGGCAATTGGGGCCACAACATCATCAGAGATCCATGCCTGATTCATCTTGATGAAAGTCAAACGATCAACATTATCTGTGGAAAGCCGGATGCGTTTGTCTGTAATGACTCCTCCAGCTGTGCTGAAGGTCCGCTCAGATTTGACGCTGGCTGCTGGGCAGGACAACACTTCTATGGCGTGGCGACCGAGCTCGGGCCATTCATCCATTTTGGATACCCAGAAGTCAATTGGGTCCAGAACACATACAAAAACATTGGTGTTGAGACGCAGATAGTCGTGCACCATGTTCTTAAGCTGGTCTCTGTGTGTTGTATGTGTGCCCTGCATTGCATGCGTTGGTGAGGTGGTAAATAAAGATTGCCAGAGGTCACCCATTAGGCTTCTGCCACCTTGCCTGCTGCTGCCGCTACGGCTACTTGGTACTCTACTGCTGTCACGTCGCTGACGTTGTTCCACCGTGACATTTGAAGAACGTGAAGCAGACGCAGCAGATTTCTCCAGTTGATCAATCAGCAAGGTCTCCATTTCCTGCATTTTACTCTCTATTTGGGTGTGTGGAAGGAAAGTGCTGAGTTTTGTTTTGTACCGGGGATCCAGGAGGGTGGCCACCCAGTAACTGTTGTTCATTTTGATGGCCTTAATGCGAGGACCATGTTGGAGGAAATGGAGCATCCAAGCACTCATGTGAGAGATGGAGCCTTGATTTCCCAAGCCTCTGGGTCGAGGGGCACTAGCAAACTGATCTTCCTCATCTTTCTCATCCGCCTCAAATTCGTGGCAACCTCTTTCCAAGGCAGGGACGTCGGTAACGTCAGTGTCCAGGAATACCTCCTCCTCCTCCTCCGCTTCCTCTGGCACGGCTTCAACACAGCCCTGACTTGCCTCAGATGATGCACCCTAAGAGCTGATGCCCCGCCTTGCACTAATCCTGGACCCCGAACCACTGCCTAATGAAGACCGATGAAATTGAGAAACTGTCGGGCCTCGTGGATTCGACGGAGAGAAAGGCTCCGTGTCCGCATCTGTGTCTGTCTTCTCCTCCGTCGCTGGTGGGAGCTGATGTTTCAGAGTGTCCAACGATCTTTCCAGAACTAAGATCACCACAATAATCATGCTGACAAGGGCATTGTCTGCACTGACCATTTTGGTGGCTTCTTCAAAACTGGCAAGGATGGTGCAGAGCTCTTTCACCTGCCTCCACTCTCGGTGGCTCAACACCCGAGGTCCGCACCGCTGCTTGTCAGGCCATGTGTCAATTCATACTGCGTAATGGTATTGCGCTGCTGCCACAATCGCTGGAGCATGTGGAGGGTGGAATTCCAGTGTGTTGCCACGAAAACAATGAGACGGTTGACAGGGAGGCTGAGCTGACGCTGCAACGCAGCCAGGCGGGATGAAGCAGGGTGCGAACGGCGGAAGTGTGAACTCAGACCTCGAGCCTTCCTCAGCAGGCAGTCCAGACCCGGGTAGCTCTTTAGAAATTTCTGGACGACAAGGTTCATGACATGTGCCAGGCAAGGGATGTGCTCCAGCCTAGCGATCGTAAGGGCCCCCAGCAGAGTTCACCCGTGATCGCGCACCACCGTGCCTGGCACAAGGTTTTTGTCACCCAGCCAGCGCTCGGTCTCGTTGCGGAGAGCCATCCACAGCTCCTGACCTGTGTGTGGACGGTCTCCAAGACAGATTAATTTCAATGGCCTGGTTTCTCTGGGCCCGTGATGCCACCAGAGGACCTTGGTGGAAAGAATTCTGCACCATTCCTGCACTTTTGAAGCACGTGCGCCGAGTCTCAGAGCCACCTTCACCACCAGAGACATCCACCCAGCTCACCCAGTGAGCTGTCACAGAGATATAGCGGCCTTGGCCGTGCTTACTAGTCCATGTGTCGGTGGTCAGATGGACTTTTCCGGACACAGATGCAGACAACGCGCTTGAAATTTTAGATAATCTCCAAAAAATTGGGAATCTCGCAAGAGAACAGAGAATGACGGCTTTTCTGGCAAAGAAATGCCGGCTCGGCATATGGTATTGGGGCCAGGCAAGGGTCATGACATGGCGGAACCCATATGTGTCCACCAGACGGAAAGGCAACATTTCCAAGGCCAAAAGCCTGGCAATGCCGACATTCAGGCTTTTGGCTTTGGGATGGTTTGGGTTAAAGTGTTTCTTCTGCTCCCAAACCTGGAAGACAGAAGGCTGGCTGCTAGACTGGCCGCTGTACGGCATGCAGGTCGTCAAACTGGCGAAAGGAGAAGGGGTAGGATGGGTCTCTGGTGGTGCTGGTGGTACTCAGGCGACGGTGGAGGCTGAAGCAGAGGCTGATCTATGATCATGACTCTGAGAGACATGGGCAGCTGAGGAACGCTTGATGGTGGCAGAGGAGGAGGAGGCAGTTACACGGGGTGTGCCAGTGGTTGGAAGCCCGGCGTCGGTCTGGCCTTTTTTGGCCAAGTGTTCCCTCCATTTCAACTCATGCATTCGCTGCATGTTACTGGGGACTTGTTGGTGGTGGTTAAACACCAAAAGATTCTTCCCCTATACTTATGCGTTTACGGCAAACGGGGGGCTAGGGGACATCGCGGGGAATCGAGGCTTTGCCAAAAGAAGGCCCGGGCTTTGAGAGGCCCCGGGCCCTTTTTTTTTGGGGGATAAGCGAGGAAAGGGGGGTTTCCCGCTGACCTGGCGGGGCGGAATCATATCAGTGGAACTTCTCAAGCCCTCCCCCTTTTTGAGGGGGGGGGCCCCCTCTCCCCCACTACCCCATCGTCTTCCTCCTCGTCAGTATAAAAAACCCGCTCGCAGCAAATTCTTTGAAAAAAGACCACGTTTGGATCGCAATGTCTTCATCATCAACCCCAGGTGTTTTGTCGCCTACTTCTGCATCCGGGGCTGCAGACAAGCAAGAGCACTGCAAGGCGTTCCCCGACCGCCTGGGATTTTTTGCTGATAGACGGTTTCCTTCTCCCCTCTGAAGGCATCAGTCGGGCGTCGAGCGGGGCAAAATCATCCTTTTTGGCCTTTGATTTTTTTAAAACAGGCCTTTCTCCCCCCAATGCATTTTGTCATTAAAGGGTCTTCGGGAAAAAAGGGATTTTCCCATGGGGGTCACTATTTTGACATTTGTGCGCCTTCGTTCTGTTGGACGGATGTGATGTGCTGATGACGACATTTTGTGGCTGTGACTGGAGGACGAGGGGGGTAATTTTGCTGGGGGCAGGTTGCTTAACCATAAAAAAACAGTTTGGCGACGCTGTTCTTTTACTGAATTTCCGGGGGCCCTGCCCTGGGCGATGACAGGCTGACGGTCCTGAAAACCGAGATCCGTCCTTTGGTTTTTGTCGCCAGCACGGAAAGGGAAAACCCCCCCCTTCTCTCGTACCTCTCCTCCATGCCCTACCCCCTCTTTGCTCGCTTACCACCCGCATTTGCCCCCATGTTCAGAAGAAAAAAAATTTTGAGGGGAGGAAGAGTTTTGGAAAAATCTCTTATTAAAAAAGTGGCAAATCAAAGCTATTCCAAAACCCCCTGATTTCCTACGGCAAAATGGGGTTTGAACCTGAAAATTTTTTAGCGAATTCATTTTATATCGGGGTTTTGGAAAAACCCTAAGACAAAATCAACAGTGTTCTTCCTTCAGTCCCCGGGGGGTTTACAACTGCCCAGTAGGACTAGGAAATTAGTTTTTTAAAAAAAAAAAATACAAGTGCGTATCTGGCAAAACTGAGATTCCAACGAGGCAAAAAAACAAATTTCAGAAAGTTAGATGGATGAGAAATTGTGTTTTTGCAGCAATGAAAACGAGAAAACAGTTGCTAGAAAAAATTGTTTTCTTTCAGATTTTGTCGTACAAGTGGCTATTTGAAAAAAACTATGGCCGCAACCACGTGCAATACAGCTATTTAAAAATTTATTCAGATAAAACAAACGGAATTTTTTGCATCCTATCAATACATCTGCGGTGACTACAAAAAATTGCTGTATTCAAATTTAAGTGCAAGGTGCCTCAATGAACAAAGTGAAACTGAGCCAAAGTGGAAAAACACCTATCTGAAATTTTATATGGAAAATAAAAGTTGTGAGTTTGCACCTATCAAATACACCGGGCAGTGACTACAAAATTGCTGTATTCAAATTTTAAGTGAAGGTGCCTCAAATGAACAAAGCTGGGACTGCGCCAAAGTGAAATGAAACCTATCTGAAATGTATACGGATATTAATTTTTGGATTTTCATATAAGGGGATAATTTTTTGCGGGGCCTATAAAAAAACTGGACTGCGAAAGTAAAAGAACATAAGAAAATTTTATTGGTTTTTTCAAAATTTGCAAAGTGCAAGGGGGTGCCTCAATGAAACAAAGATGGACTGCGCCCAAAAGGGGAAATGAAAAACCTATCTGAAATGTATACGGATGAAAAAATAGTTGAGGTTTTTCAACCTATCATTTTACACCTTGCAGTTACTAGAAAAAGTTCCTGTATCCTTTAATATAATTTTCAGGCTGCAACAACATAACGGTAAAATTTTCAACAGGAAAAAAAAACTTTTAAATTTAAAAAAAACCTTTCACAATGCCAGGGTCTAAACAAAATTTTCTGGGCTGCACAATACCCACATCTCCTTTAAGAGCCTGTCTGTCTTTTGTTCGCCGCAGCCCCCCCCCCCCCCCCCCCCCCTCTCCCCACATGTACAGGGCTAGATGTCCTTTAAAAAAATTTTTCTGCTAAGTAACTAAAATCTGCAAATCTTAAATTACCTTTAAGTTTTCAATTTTTTACAGCTAAAAGCATAGCTGTCGTGTGAACAATAAAAAAAACATTTTTTTCGCTGAGCTGTTTGAGAGGACCGAGCACACGTCTTGTCTTATAAAAACACAGACACACATTTGAGGCCAAAAAAAAGGAAGGGTGTTTTTTGTAAAAAACCAGTCAGTATTTTTCCAGCCAATCGAAAAAACCTACACACCCCCAGTTATGACGTGAAACACCCAGCTCACCCGCTCTTTTTTCTGTAAGCTAAAATTTGTTGGCCGCCAAAAAAGAAGGAAGGCGGGAAAATGGCGCGTATTAATAGTTTATGCGCAAAATTTTAACCCCTTTAAAATTATGGTGATCGAAAAAATCCATCAACAAAAAAAAACCCTTTTCCCCGATTTAAAAACTTTGTCGATAATAATCGCTCAACACTAATGGCAGTAGGTAACTAGAATTGTATAGTTTACCAATCTATGCAGGGAATTTCCAGCTCTACCTATAAATTCACTATTGATATACAGTTGAAACCAGAAGTACATACACTATATAGGAAGCCCCATCTGCTTGTTTTTCTCACTATCTGACATAAAATCAGAATAAACCTTCCCTGTTTTAGGTCAATTAGGAACCAGAATTATTTAGATTTGCCAAATGCCAGAATAATGAAAATTACTTAAGGAATTGTTTTACTTTCTGCAAAGTCAAAGGTTTCCATTCACTATGATTACTGCGCCTTTAAACAATTTGTGACAGCCCATATGATGATGTCCTGTCTTTGGAAGCTTATGATAGGTTTATTTGCATTTTCTGAGTTAATTAGAGACACACCTGTGGATGTATTTTAATGCACACCAGAAACACACTGCTTCTGTGTGTAACATCATGGGAAAGGCTAAGGAAATCAGCCAAGATATCAGGAAGAGAATTGTGGACTTGCACATGTCTGGACCATCCTTCGGTGCAATTTCCAGATACCTGAAGGTGCCTCATTCATCTGTACAAACAATAATATGCAAGTACAAACAAGATGGTATCTCCAGTTATCTAATATCTTGATCAGTGTATCAAAACCTATCACCTAGATCCCCAATCTAAAAATGCTAAATCTTTATTTAAAAAAATATTAAGATATTAATACAACACACTAATACCTTAATTTCGATATTAAACATAATGCAAAAAGATAAGACACTTCTTAGACATCAAAAAGGAAGTATATTTAGCTTCCAATACAGGTCACTTCACCAGTCTCCTTAAATCGATGTAATCCTAGAAGGGAGATAATAATCCTGTCTTACACCTATAGAGCCCCGTAATTAAGTAAATATACTTTCACTATGTCACCCTATTGAGCCCTTTCAGAATCCTTATGGGGTCATCGCCCTGATGAGGGCGGCCCCACCACACTAATCCTGACCCTAAGTATCTCTAGCGTCCCCTAAATATGGCCATTACGTACAATCCATCTAATAGACAAAACAGAAGAGAGATAAGGATATTCTCCCGACGCGTTTCCCCTACTTAGGTTCATCAGGGGAGTCTATCTCTCTGATAGGTACGGATACATCACGCCACAATGAAAGTATATTTACTTAATTACGGGGCTCTATAGGTCTAAGACAGGATTATTATTTCCCTTCTAGGATTACATCGATTTAATGAGACTGGTGGAGTGACCTGTATTGGAAGCTAAGTATACTTCCTTTTTTGATGTTTAAAGAGTGTCTTATCTTTTTGTATTATGTTTAATATCGAAATTTAGGGATTAGTGTGTTGTACAAACAAGATGGGAATGTCCAGTCATCATACCGCTCAGAAAGGAGACGGGTTCTGTGTTTCAGAGATGAACGTGCTTTGGTCCAACATGTGCATATCAACCAAAGAATAAAAGCAAGAGACCTTGTGAAGATGCTGGCGGAAGCTGGTAAGATTGTGTCATTATCTCCAGTGAAATGAGTATTGTATCAATATATATTTGTCTTGCATTTTGTCTGAAAGGCCACTCTGCCAGGAAGAAGCCATTACTCCAAAAGAAACATATAAAAGCCAGATTAATGTTTGCCAATGCACACAGAAACAAAAACCTACATTTTTGGAGACATGTTCTGTGGTCTGACAAAACTAAAATTGAACTGTTTGGCCCTAATGACCGTCGTTATGTTTGGAGGAAAAAGGGAGATGCTTGGAAACCTAAGAACACCATCCCAACTGTGAAACACGGGGGCGCCAGCATCATGTTGTGAGGTTGTTTTGCTGAAAGAGGGACTGGTACAGTTCACAAAATAGATGGCATCATGAGGAAAGAAGATTATGTGGCAATACTGAGGCAACATCTCAAGACATCAGCCAGGAAGTTAAATCTTGGGCGGATAGGGGTCTTCCAAATGGACAATGACCTGAAGCTACTGCCAAACTGGTTACAAAGTGACTTAAGGAGAACCAAATCAATGTTTTGGAGTGGCCATCACAAAACTTTCATCTCAATCCTATTGAAAATTTATGGACAAAGTTGAAAAGGCAGGTGCGAGCAAGGTGACGTATAAACATGGCTCAGTTACACCAGTTCTGTCAGGGGAATGGGCCAAAATTCCTACCAACTATTGTGAGAAGCTTGTGGAAGTCCTACAGTTTAAGGGCAATTCTACCAAATACTAATGAAATGGATGGAAACTTTTGACTTTGCAGAAAGTAATAAAAATGCCTTAAAAATTCCCTCTCTCTCTCATTATTCTGCATTTGGCAAATAGAAATAATTTTGGTTCCTAATTGACCTAAAATGGGGAAAGTTTATTCTGATTTCATGTCAGATAGTGAGAAAAACATCTATATGTGTCTTTTTATATAGTGTATGTAAACTTCTGGTTTCAACTGTACATTAAAGCAATGTTCTGTGTTGTGACAAGGGCTGTATATAAATCTTAGAGAGGCTCATAGGTCAGAAGCACTATGTATAACTACGGTATACTGAACTCCAATATTGGCTCCTAAAGCCTATCCTATATAAAGCTAACTGTCACACAGAGGAAAGGAGGGGTGGTTTTTATAGCACCAGTACCCCAGGAAAATCTGTTAATATGAAATGGCGTTCAGAAAATATTCCAAAAACTCTGAATTGAGCTTCTTTCCTTCCAAGCCCGGCCATGTATCCAAACAGTAGTTCACTCCCTATATTGGGCACTGCTGTACTTGGGATAACTTAGGAGTACTTGACTCCTCTCTTTGGGGATAGATGATATGCTAGGGCCTGATGCTTATGTAAACATTGGAAGTCTTAAACGCTCCCTTCTCTTGTGGAGACTGAGAAAACCATTCAAAATAACTCTACTGTGGAGAAACAGGTAGCAGGACGACTCCTTCCACAAATAATTTCCATGAGATTTGGGATAAGTGGAAATACTTTATAAACCAGAAAGAGGCGGTGTGTGTTTACTCTGTGTACTCATTATATTGCATTTCTTTTCTGCATTTTCATTTCTACCCATTCTTGATGCAGTCACAATTTGTTTGTTCTTTGTTAACACCAAGTGAAATATCCCTGCATCTTGGAAATGTTGGCCCTGACTTCCTCTACACAGTTAGGCCTTATGTAGCTTAATAGTCTAATTAATACCATTATTTTTTTAAGCATTTATTTTTTAAATTTTCAAAAAACAAAGTAAAATTGAACATGAAGCAAATCCAATCATCCCCCAATTAGAGTAACCCAGTAATAAATTGACATTAGTTACAAGCCTAGAGCAATGAAACAGTTATTATTAATATGAGTACATAGTAATACAATCAACTGTACTAGATTAACCCAACAATAAAGTTACATTGGTAAAAAGCCTAAAGCAATGAAACAGTGGTTGCTTATATGTGTTGTATGGCTGCAGCTGGAAGAGTCTGCAATAGACTGTATATCCCAGCCAGGTTCTGGGCGTATGCCTGGAGAGAGCAAGATACATGCCACCAAGGTAAGGAGCCTTGGTGGAGTGAAAGGCCAGTTTTAGATGGGGTTTGGGCGTACAACTGTCGACATACATTTAATTGTTTGTTAGTAGGGGTTTTTCAGCCATTCCGGGGCAGCCTTTCATTGGGAGTAAGCATAGACCAGGGGGGGTGCTTACTCCCCAGGGTTCCCCACTCCGGATTTTCCGGGGCCGAATAAAAGGGGTCAGCAGTTAGGCTACTGGGGTCGTTTTATCCCTCTACCATTCAGGCTGAGATGTACCACTGGAGGAAGCCGTGTTGCTACCGCATCAACAGGTGATAGTGAGGAAACACACCCTGTGACGAGCAGGGGTTTTTTTTTATTTTATCTGTTCACTGTGCATGTATTGCCTCTGTTTGTTTTTCCTTACAATAAAACCCCCGGACCAAAAAAACCGTTTTTACCTAACCTGCCCTTTGTCTCATGCCTGAAAGGACTTATGATTTGATCCCAGCGATGTGCTAGCTTTCATATGTTTGAGTTTGCGGTCTTTTTATAGAGACGCTTCTCTTAAAGAGACAGGCAGCTAAAAGTGGTTCTAATATCTGTCGTGGATTAAATCGGCAACTGTGCAACCAGCGGAGACTCCCAAAATGGATGAGCTGGTGAAGAAATTAATACAGGCGAATACCAACCTCCAGCTAATGGCGGCAAGCCAGCAGAAGGCCCACGAGGAGACCGTACGGGCTCAAGCAGACACCAACCGCCTGTTGATCGAGACACACCAGGCAGCACTTAAAGAGCAGCAACAGGTAAACCTGGCTCTACAGCAGCAGCTCCAGGTCCTGACTACAAGGCCAGAGGGGACATCAGGTGGGCCGTTCATGCCCCGTCAAGTGGTACTTCAAGTCCTGCGCAAGATGACCCAAGACGACGACATGGAGGCGTTTCTCGGCACCTTTGAAAGGATCGCCGAGAGAGAGCGGCTCCCAGGGAACCATTGGGCCGACGTCCTGGCCCCCTTTTTACCGGCGAACCCCAAAAGGCTTACTTCAACCTGAGGGCTGAAGACACCAAGGACTATGCGTGGCTGAAAGGGGAGATCTTATCCCGACTGGGGGTTACTCTGGCGGTCCGGGCCCAGAGAGTGCACGCCTGGGATTCGATCCCCAACAGCTCGTCACGATGTAGACCTCTTCCACCTCACCAGCAAGTGGCTGCAGCCCGAGCATTTTACAGCTGTCCAGGTGACAGAGCGGGTCATCTGTGACCACTTTTTGTGCGCCCTACCCATGGGGATCCAGAGGTGTGTGGGGTACACGGACCCCAAGAGCCTGGACGAGCATGTCTCCATTGTGGAGCGTTACAGTGCCACCGAGGAGTTCCTCCAAGGACTGCATCCACCAGAGTCAGCACAGGGTAAGACTGTCCCAAAAGGGGAACCTAAAGGTCCTGAGGAGACGGAATCAAGGCTGGGTGAGAAGGGGGGAAGGTGGCCCAAACCCCCAAAAAGACACCTTTTGCCCAGCCCCCGGGGGCCCCCCATCTTTTGGGGCGATGCAAGGGGACTGGGACAGTCACCACACGGGGTCCTATTTTGGGGGGAAAACCCAGGGAAATGGGGTTTAAAAGGGTTTTAAATTTGTTTTTTGGGAAAGGCCTTCCTACCCCCACGCACCTGAGACGGGGGGGTAATCGGGGGGTATGCACCTTTAAAAATTAATGGAAAAACCCCGTACAAGCCCTCATGGACTCCGGAATTTTGGGTGCCCCGGGGTGAACCGGGGCCGGGGGAGGGGGGCCCCGGGCCCAAAACTCGGCCCCCCCCTAGGGGGTGTGGTCTGTGCAGGGGGGACACCAGGGACTCCCCAAACCCGTGGTCCTCCCCCCAAAAGGGCCCCCTTTTGGGCCCGCAAAAACATGAGGGGGCCCGTCCCCGGGGCCCCAAACCCCCCACAGTGTGATCATATTTTTGTGATTTCCCCTTGTTTTTGGGATTTGTGGGGAAAAAAAAAGTGTCCCAAGTTTCATTTTGGTAAAGGGTAATCGAAATTAGGGCCCCAGAGGACCCCAAATGGGTTTCCCTTGTCCGCCCCCTGGCTGGGAAACCCCCGAGGAAAGCCCCTCTGAGTGGGTTTTGCCCCTTGCCAGTATCCAGGGGGAATTTTTGGCCCACGGAGCAGTGGGAACCCAAATTTGGGAAGCATCCCTTGGAAAAGCTTTAAGGTGATAGATGGAAAACCCCGGGGAAACCCGGCGGGGGGTTTGGGGTCTCCCCTTTAATTTTGGGGTCAACAACAATATGTTGTACCGGGTAAAAAAGCCCCCAAACCCAAAGTGGTGGAGCGTTGGGGGTGCCCGGTTTCAAAACTCTGCCAGGTCTTGGGGCAACCCCACCCCCATGTTTTTGGGGGGGACATTAGGGGTCCAAAGTCCCCGGGGAGAGAGTGGAGGTAATTTTTTTTTGGCCAGGAATTTACAGAGTAATTGGGGTTTTACTGACAGTCCTCCCCGGGAGTGTCAAATTTAACGCTCCTGGGCCCCCTTTTTTTTGGAGCCCTCTAATTCCTCTCCCAAAAAAAGAGGCCCCCAATGAGAGGATGGGCATGGACCTGGTAGGGCCCCGCCCCCTAAGTCACCCGAGGACATCAGCACATGTTAGGGGTCCTCGTTTAAACCCCAAACCCCGTTTACCCGAACCCATTCCCCTTGGGAAAACACCTCCTCCCAAAGGGAATTGCAAAAAAGGAAAATTTTTTTCCAAAAATGTTCACACGCACGGGTACCCCAAGGGGGAAAAACTGCCCAAAAACCAGGGCACCCCCTTCATGTCAAAGATCCCCAAGGAATTTGCCGTTATTTAAACATTATACATCTCCGTACCTCATGAAACATCCCAAAAAAAAGGGTCTGGGGGAAAGAGATTCAAAAAAACCCTAAAAGTGGTCAAAAAAGGGGTGGTAATAAAGGGGAGAGATGGGGATCATTTTCCTACGGGCCATAAAATTAGAAATCTGCAAATTCTATTTTTAAAAAACAGGGGTTTTTTAAAACCATTTATATCACTGCAAATTAAAAAACCCCTTTTAAAAACATAACTTTTACTAGATTTCTAAAATTGTAAAAATCTAGCCCCCTAAAATTACCAAAACATACCTAGATGTTTTACGGGCATACGTGAAATTTCCTCAGGGGAGTAACGCCCCATAAAGGCCCCGGCTCCGCTTTTGTAAACAGATAAAAACCACTATATACGTGTATAAACCCCTTAAAAACCCCAAAGTTATCCCGACCCGCCCCCCCGTACTTTTGGGGGTTTTCATCAGGGGATTAAAAAAAAACTCCCCGCTGTGGAAAAAGATTTCGCTATATAAAACCCATAACAACCTTTTCCTAAATCATAAAATTCCTTACGGGTTAAATAGGGAAAATGATCCCTTAGCTTAGAAGCGGGTCAGGAATAAGTATGATACCCCCCGCAGCCCCTTTTGGGAAATGCGGGCCCCCAGGATAAGAGGGATACAGAGCAAATTGTCCTGCTTCCCTTTAAATGCCTTAATGGCCCCCCCAAATGAAATAAGGGACAAGCCCCTAATTTTTTCCAAATTGGTATTTTTCTACTTTATACCTTTCCCGGGGTTTCCCTTTGAAGGTTTTTTTTCCCCGGGCTTTTCCGGATTTTTAGACTGCGCTTTTCCCTGAGAAAAAGCATGCCCTTTTCCGGGTTTAAAATGCTCCCGGGGGAAATGATACTAGCAGGGTCGGGAGAACCGGCCCAGCCCCATCCCGCACCCGGCGTTCTAAAGCTTCACTGCGCATTCTGAAAACAAGATACGTGTCACTTCCCCGGGTAGTGCTGGGGTTTCGTCCCCCGTACATTTTAAAGCAAAAGCTGCCCCTCTGAAATGGAGCTCAAAATAAAATCCCTTTGGCTAAAGACCCCCGCTACAACGGCAGCACAGATAACCCCGTCCCCCCCCATTACTCACTTTTATATAGAAAAGCAATTTTTGTGGACGGACGTTCGCCTTAGTTCTAAAAATTTCCGGGAGAAATTACTATTAAAAAGCGACATGCTTGGTTAATAGGGGTTTTAAATACAGGGCCAAAAATTTCGAGGTACAACGTTCACTGTCCCCAGCTGACTTAAATTATCAGATGGGGTTAAAACAATGAATAAAAAAGAAAAAAATTTTGCTGAAAACATATCCGAGGGGTTCAATCTAACAGTAAATAGGGTCCTCGTGGAGATTTTGCAAAACAAGACAGAGCAGGGGTGAACAGGCCCAAAGCAAAAGTCTTTTTCAATAAAGCACCCCAAATTTTGAAAAAGACCATTGAGGCCCTTTTGATAAAACGGGAATCCAAAACGATAAATCCATTGGGCCTTTTTTACATAAAATTTTCGTCTATCCCTTCCCCTCCTCGGGGGGAGGGTCTCCGACCTCAAAGTTGAAAAAACGCAGGGGGTTTCCCCATTCCCCTTATGATGTTCCCACACATGTGGGGGCTACTGCGGTCTTTTTAAATTTCCCGTATATCCCCCAGATGTTTCCCCCCCCTTTTCTTTTAAATGTTCTCCTTGTTTTTCCAATATATTAAGTGGGCAAGGGCATATACACGGGAATTTCCCCTTTTCCGTCCTACAGTTGGCAAAATCAAAAATGAAAAATTGTTTTCCATTAGAGGCACTTGTGAAGGATTTAGTTTGAAATATGAAAGGGCCCAGGCTACACATCTTTTCCCACTTTTAAAATACCAATGGGTTTTCCTTTTCCCAGCCACGTGCCTTGAGGGGGTATTGAGGTTTTATGACTTTTGGGTTCCAGTTTTAACCTTGAGGGTTTCTACCCCCCCGTTTGGTTTATAAAAAGGGGTTTGAGGGAAGATACCCTTTTTAGATCCTTACCCAAATTTTAAAAATTCCCCCAGTTTTTTTTAAAGGGAAATTTTTTTACACACTTCTAAATTTTTGTCATAAAAGGTTGAAACCCTATACGTCCCTTTAAATTGTTGTTTTTTTTTTAATTTTTTTGGGTTTTTTTCCCCCTGAGCAGAGTTGTCCTATTTTGTTTTTGTGAAATGCCGGGAAAGCGATTAAAGGGACTCTTGGGGATATCCTCGATTAAGAAATCCCCTCCCCCAAAATCCCTTTACTGCTCCAAAAATCCTCCCCTCTCTTTGGGGCGTTTCTCTTTACTTCAGGGAAATTTTACCCTTCGGTATTCCTCTCCTACAGGGCAAAGGAAGGAACTTTCCCATGTAACCCGGCTGTTTTGTTGCTGTAGGTTTTTCCCATAATATTGATGGATATTACCTTTTTAATTTTTTAATGAAGGGGGCATCCAAAAGGGTAAGCATCTTTCCTGCATTTCAAATGTGAAATGCATACCGATTTTTTTTTTTTGTTTTAAATTTTTGTAACAAAATCCTCAAAGTGACACCTTGTACCTTCCCATAGGGTGAGATGTCTTTAATGTCCCCCCCCAGAAAAAAGATCTGGGGGGGGCCAAATTTATCAAAACTCCCCGGGGTTTGGATACCCAAAGGGGGCCTCCCCCCAGCCCCGGAACAGATTTGCATATGTGGGAGCGCAAAGGGGGCCCCATTTCGGTTTCCCTGAGCGGTGGGAAAGGGCCTTTTTGCAAAAGACAAAAAATTATGTCTTAGCACAAATCAAATAAAATTTTATGACAAAAGCCTAAAGAGCCTGAAAATTTTATACTTTTAGACAAAAAATATTCTACTGCCCCCGGGTACCCTTTTCATGTGGGATTTTTTCTTTTATAACTTTCCCACATCATAGAGCCCAATAGTACTTCCCTTTTCAAAATGTAATCCCGTCCAATCTACGCAGAAGATCAGAATGTCTCTTAAAGTAAGATTTGGGA
This sequence comes from Phyllomedusa bahiana, assembly GCA_025379985.1. Taxonomy (NCBI): domain Eukaryota; kingdom Metazoa; phylum Chordata; class Amphibia; order Anura; family Hylidae; genus Phyllomedusa; species Phyllomedusa bahiana. The sequence goes on along the minus strand of JAODAL010028042.1, from coordinate 32,417 downwards.
GTGGTGTGGTTTTCAAAAACCTTCAAGAAGTTTTTTATAAAAGATTTTCCCCCATTTTTTTCGTTTTTTGATCCTTAAAACCCGGGGACTATTGGTCTGCCTTTTAGGGGGGATAACCCCTTTTGGATCTTTGGGAAACGGTAAAAGTAGGGATTTGGGGGTTAGAGGGCATCATTTAAAAAAAATTCTGTGTTTGTATCAGGGCCCGTTTTCTAAAACCCCCCAAAAAGAACCCTTTTTAATTCCATAATAAAGGTTGTTGTTGGGTCTGAAAGGTTAAAAAATCCTAATGCCCTTTGTCCTTGAAAAACGTTACACATTTGTTTTTTTACATATATTTATTTAATATAACTATAATTTTCCCCCCCCTTTTCGGGGGGTTTAAAAAATTAAAGACTTATCCCTTTTCCCGTCTGACAATGCTTCCCAATTAAACTCTTTTGAATTATTTATGGAATGGAAAACCCCTTTTTTGCCCAGGGTCCGGAGTTCTTTTGAGGGTATTTTCAAAAATAGATCCAATTTTTAGTGTGGGCCCAAATGATACGGGGGGCATTCTCCTACTTTTGAGTTTTAATTTTTGGGTTTTTTCCCCCTCTCGTTTCTTCCCTCCATAAGGGACAAAAAAGTAAAGAATTCCCCCTAGATTTCCCGTGTCCCTGACAACCAAATTTTGGGCACTCCCTTTTCATCTTTATTTTAAAAAAAATTTTTGGGCCCCTTGGCTTACCAAAAATAGAGTAAATCTTTAGTCCATGAAAAATCAAAAACTTGGGGGGGGGCACAAATCAGGCCCCCCTGGGAAAAATCTGTAGTTTTTTTTGGCTCATTTTCCTGTCTGTGAGGTTAATTATCTGATTTTTGGGTCTGTTTCATGTTTTTTGACGGGGGTCTCAAGGGGGCGCGGGGCCCTTTCCCAAACCCCCTAAAAAAAAGGGGGGGTATTGGAGTTTCCAGAGGGTGAGGAGGCATAAATAAAACCAATGTTTCCCCTTTCCCCTTCTGAAATTTTGGCGTGGACCCCCTTTTCAAGGGTTTTAGTCCCCCCTTATTCTTCCCCAGATCTTATAGTTTTTTTTGGAATTAGTATCTGAAGATTCTGCGTCAGATGACAATTTCTTTTTTAGGGGTAGAGGGCTTTGATTTTTAGAAAATTTAAAAACCCCTCCCTTCCCTTTAAAATTTTTGAAGGGCCCCTTTGATATTGTTTTTCGTTTCCGTACCTTCAGTCCTGTCTGATATTTTTTTATAGAGTTTTGTAAATTTGTTTCTCCTAGGGAAAGGCAGGATCCCTCCAAAAATTTTTATGCTTGTTCTATTTAATTTTTTTAGAGTGGGGAAGTGCTTTCTAGTGTTTTATTTTCTCCTTTTAAAAAGATTTTCATAAAATCGTTTTCTAGCTATCTATGAGTTTTTTCCCACTCCGCCACAGGGATTCCCGAAATGTTATCTAATGGAGGTGTTTTGGGGATTCTAAGTCCACCCAGGTTAATACGTGATTCAAAATAATGCTCTAATGTTTGGGGCTTCCCACCAAGATTTTAAAAATTGGGTCGGTAAACTATATATATTGTTTGAATACCCCTCTTAAATCTGGGAAGGGTCACTCTGATCTGGGCTCCACCCCAAAAGTCGAAAACACCGGGTCTTGCCTCAGTTTTGCCATTCTCTTATCCACAGGGCCACTTAAAAAAATGGCCCTAATAATTTGAAATTTGCAAAAAAACAAAATGGAAAAAGGGATTTTAAAACCCTTTATATCACCCGCAAATTTTAAAACCCTGTTTTAAAAAAAACTTTTAAATAGATTTTCTAAAATTGTAAAAATTAGACCCCTATAAATTACCACTACATACCTAGAAAATACAGCATACTGTGTACTATCCGTCAGTGGGGTAATTTTGCCCCCGAATTAAAAAGGGCGGCTCCGCTTTTGTGACAGATAATATCACTATATACGTGTATAAAAAACTTAAATCCCCCTATTCCCCAGTTTTCCCCCTTTCATTTTGGGGTTATAGGGGGTTTAAAAAAAAATCTCGCTGTGGGGGAAAAAAGTTTCGCTATATAAACGCATAAAAACCTGTCCCTTAAAAAACATATTCTTTCCCTTTTACAAGTTCAATAGGGAGGAAATGATTTTCCCAAACTTAAAAGCTTCAGGGATAAGTATGATACTCCCCCAGCTCTTTGGGATGCTGGCACCCAGGGGTAAAGGGATAAAAGAGCAAATCGTCTCTGCTTCCCCTTTAAAAGCCTCTAATGGCCCCTCAAAAAGTATAACGGGCAAGCCCCTAATGTTTCCAAATTGGGGATTTCTTCTTTTTACCCATTGCCGGGTTCCTTTGAAGGTTGTTTTCCCGGCGTTCCGGGGTATTAATGCGCATGTCCGGAAGAGAAAAACATTTTCCTTTGGTTAATTGGGTGCCGGGAATGATACTGCGCATGTTGAGAAAACCGGGCCCCGACCCCTGCCCGGGGGCCCCCGGGGTTTTAATTGCTTCACTGCGCATTTTTTGAAAAAAAGATAAAGTGTCACTTTCCGGGGAGTGCTGCCCGGGTTGTCCCGTTTAAAATTAAAGGGGACAGCTCGACCTCTGCACTGGAGCTCAAAATACGGCCTGGCTAAAGACTCGCTTAAAAACGGCAGAAAAGATAACTCGCGCCACCCCATATACTAAAATTTAAAATAGATAGCAAAAATTTTTTTTGAAAGGGGGCGCTCGCCCTTTGTTCTCAAAATTTCCCAGAGCAATTATATCAAAACACATGCCAAAAGGTTAATAGGGGGTTAAAATACAGGGCCCAAAAAATTTTGGGGTACAACGTTTACTGTCCCTCAGCTGACTTAAATTACAGACTGTGGGAATCAATGAAAAATAATGAAAAATATTTAAAGCTGATACAAATCCGATGGTCAATCTTTAACTTTAATAGTGGTCCTCTGTGGAGAGTGCGAACAAGACAGAGCAGGGTGAACAGGCCCAAAGCAGAGTTATTCAAAAAAGCACCCAAAATTTCAAAGACTCATTGACCCTTTTGGTTTAAAAAGAATCCATATGATAAAAAACCATTTGGGGCCTTTACATAAATTTGTCTATCCCATTTCCCCCCCTCTGGGGGGTGGTCTCACGACCTCTAAGATTGGGGGAAACGCAAAAGATTTTCCCATACACCATTATGATGATCCCACATGTTCCGGTCTACATTGCGTGTCCTCTCTATTTCCGTCATATCCCTCCAATGTATTTCCCACCCTTCTTTGAATATTCTCCTTGTTTTTTCCAATATAGTAAGTGGCAGAGGGGGCATATACACATGTAAACTACTCCTTCGTTCCTACAGTTTGTCAAAAATCACGAATGAAGAAATTGTTTCCATTAGAGGGCACTGTGAAGGATTTAGTTTTGTCATATTATGGGCAGTACCATCTCTGCCCACATTAAACATACCAATCGGTCTCCCTTTCCAGCCACGTGCCTAGCAGGGTGTTGATGTATAATGACTGATCAGTCTATCCTTGATAATCTACCCTCCGATAGGTTATCAAAGGTTGAAGGAAGATACCTTTTTAGACCTGATCCAACTTTAAAATTCCCCAGTATTTTTTAAGGATAAGACAAAGTCAAGGCACGTAAGAGTTGCGTACATTTGACGACAGAAATTTATAAGTGTGTAATTTCCATAAAACATAGCTGGGGAATTTTAAAGTTGGATTCAGATCTAAAAGGATAACTTCCTTCAACCCCTTTGAAAACCTATCCGAGGGTAATCTATCAAGATAACTATCCATAGTCATTATACATCAACAACCCTCGCAGGCACTGGCAGGAAGGAAGACCGATTGTATTTTTAAATTTGGGCAGAGATGTGTAGCCGCCCCTCATATATTACAAACTAACATCCTTCACAAGTGCCTCTAATCGAAAACAAATTTTCATTCGTGATTTAGCCAACTGTAGGACAGAAGGAGTAGTTTACATTGTATATGCCCCTGCCCACTTAACTATATTGGAAAAACAAGGAGAATATTCAAAAGAAGGGTGTGAGAACATCTGGGGATATACAAATTAGGAGAACACGCCAGTAGCCCGACGCGTGTGGAACTTCATAATGGTGAAATGGGAATCTCTGCTTTTCCTGATCTTAGAGTCTAGAGACCATTCCCCCAGAGGATGGGAATGGATAGACCGAATTCTATGTAAAGAGGCACAATGGATTCTTATCGTATGGATTCTGTTCATCCAAAGGGCCTTAAAGACACTTTGCAATTTGGTTGCTTATTGAATAACTCTGCTTGGCCAGTTCACTCTCTGCTGTCTTGTTCGCAAACTCTCCATGAGAGGACCACTATTGACTGTTCGATCTACATTGGATATGTTATCCCAGCACCATATTATAATTTTTGTCATTATATTCATTGATTACCTACAGTCTATAATTCAATCAGCTGAGGACAGTGAACGATGTAACCCCGAAATCTTTGGCCCTGTATTAAGCCCTTATTAACCTATGCATTCGGATGTATAGTAATTGCTTCTGGGAAATATGAGAACTCAAAGCGAGACTTCCCGTCACAATACTTCTATCAATATACATGTGAGTATATGGGGTGGCTCGGGAACTAGTGCACTCGCGCATTGGTTATCAGTTCTGCCGTTGTGGCGGTAATTGGTCAGGCACGTATTTTATAGCTCCAGCCCCGGGCAAGAGGTGAGCTGAGCATCTATATGTGCAGTGACGAACCCGGCAGTCAATACCCGGAAGTGACTGTATCTTCTTTCCAGGACAAGCGCATGAAGTTATTTAGAACGCCGGCGCCGCATGGTCTTTGCCAGCTCTCAGACAATCGCAGTGATCATTCCCGGCGGCACTAACCGGAAATGACATCATTTCTCTTCCGTATAATGCGTCAGTCTAATATCCGGAACTGCCGGGTAAATCCAACCTTCAAAGGTAACCCGCAAATAGGTATAGAGTAGAATATACAAATTCGGGAAATGTTAGGGCTTGTCTTTATTCATTGATGGTGCCATTTGAGGCATTTAAGGGAAGCAGAACGAGATTTGCTCTGTATCCCTCTTATCCATGGTTGCCACATACCAAGGAGCTGCGGAGTATCAATCTTTATATCCTGACAGCATCTAAGCTAAGTAATCAGTTCCCTATTGAATTTGAATAAGGTATATGTATTTAAGACAGGTTATATAATGCTTGTAAATAGCGTACCTTTCTCCACAGCGAGAGTTTTTTGGAATCCCTGATGAACCCTAAAACTGTACGGGGATACCGTCGGGATAGCTGGGTTTTAGGTGTTTATACACGTATATAGTGATATTATTCTGACATAAAAGCGGAGCCGTCCCTATATCGGCGATTACTCCACAGACAGATAGTACTCATTATGCTGTATCATCTAGGTAATGTAGTGGTTAATCTATAGGGCTAGATTGTATATTTTAGATAGAATAGAAAAAGTTATGTTTAACAGGGATTATAATTTGCAGTGATATAAATGGTTTAAATCTCTGTTCATATAAAATTTGCAGAATTACAGAGTAGGAGTGTGAGTTACTGAAGATGTGTATAACTGAATGGTCGAATGAGCATGCTTTGGGTAACGAAGCAAATCAGCTGATGTGTTTGTTCAATAGGGACTGTGTAGATTGAAAAGAGGAGATACGAAGAAAGCCCCCGAATCCCATCAGGAACCCCAACAGCAAGAAGAAGGGAAGAGGAAGAGCTAGGACTTTGCAAATGGGCACTAACTGGAGTGGTCAGGAGAGGTTAGTATGAAAACCAATACAGAGCATTGTCCAAGAGGTCAATGGCGCTGAGCGTGCTGAGAAGAAGTTGGTGATCTACGGTGTCAAATGATGCAGTGTCATATATATATATATATATATAATATATATATATATATATATATATATATATATATATAAATATATATCATGTCCTTTATATTGCACCTCGAAAAACAGATGGTGCAATTATGTTTTTAACCTATCTTCCCTGGCCAGGAGGGACCATCTGAAAGCCCTGCACTTCCAGTCATAGCCAGAGAGGTAGGGGGTGGGGTCTCCATTTGCCTTATTTTCCTGGGGCAACAAAATGCCTTGTCGCTGCTCGGTTCACAATTACCAGTTCTAATATCCTCTGATTTCTTCCATTTGAGCTACATCAAGGACTTAGGGCCTCATGTATGAAAACAGTCTAGGTGTAAGACTTTCTTAGCTGCCCATAGCAACCAATAAGAGCGCCCTTTTCATTTCATATAGTGCTCTGGAAAAATGAAAGGGAGCTCTGATTGGTTGCTATGGGCACAAAGAAGTTCTAGACTTAGACATTTCATACATGAGACAGTGAGGTCCTTACCTGGTTGCCGCCACACACGCTTGACATGATCTGAACCAAATAAGTTTAATTTGGTCTAATCAGAAAACAGGACATGGTCCGAGTAATCTATGTCCTTAGTCTGTTTGTCTTCAGCAAATTGTTTGCAGGCTTTCTTGGGCAACATCTTTAGAAGAGGTTTCCATTTGGGATGACAGCCATGCAGACCAATTTGATGCAATGGTCTGAGCACTGACATGCGGACCCCCCAAGCCTTAAACCGCTGCAGTAATGCAGAATTCATATGTCTATCTTAAAAAGACAATCTCTGGATATGACATTGAACATGTGCATTCAACTTCTGTGGTCGACTATGACTTGTTAAACCACTGTGTGGTCTTGGCCACCATGATGCAGATCACTTTCAGAGTGTTGGAAATCTTCTTATAGTCTAGACCATGTTTTTGTACAGAAACAATTCTTTTTTCCAGATCTTCAGACAGATCTTTGCCATGAGGTGTCATGTTGAACTTCCAGTGACTAGTATGAGAGAGTGTGCGAGCGAAAACAAAAAATTTAACCCCTCTCCCCCTTATGAGATTTAAAACGTTCGAGTCAATAACTGTGGGGGAAAAAAAGAAAATTGGGTAAAATTTGCCCTTTTTTCCCTTAGGGGTGTATATTTTGCGGGGGGGGCCAGCAGTTTAGCATTGAGCTGTGTGTTGAGTTTTTTTTGAGGCCGCAAATTTAAATATTTTAAAATATAACTGTAATGACATCTAATTGTATCAAAGTGTCTTTTGCAGTATTGCCCCATGAAAAGATTAATACAAATTTACAAAATCAGGGGGTTCCTTTTGTGGAAAGGTATTTATATTTAAATTATTTGAACAACAATGAGGATTTGCAGACAAAGGGGGATTATTAAAATTTATATTACGTTCCCCTGGCTATTCCCACAACATCGTTCGAGTCATTTCCATTTTAATGATGGCAGTTATGTCAATGGATTTCACTTGTGATTAGCTGGCTTGGTGGGGTATATAAGGTAGTGATAAACCCCATGCTAAAAAGTCCAAGTGGTGATGACAGTTTTTTGGTTGGGGGATTTCCCACCTTCATGTGATGTCTTCCCGGGGAGGGATAGATCTTCCACAAGACAAAAAACCCTATTTTAGGTTAGAAAGTGACATTGGGGGAGGGGGCCCAAGTTTCAAGTATCCCCTCCCCTATTTCCCGATTGAACCCTTTGAGCATGTGTTATATGACTTAATAATCTTCATAGCTGGGGAATCGCTGATGGCCCAGTATGTACAACTCCAGCCTGCCCCATGTGTTTTGCTGCCCTGTGGTTTATTTTTTGGGGTTCAAAAAAAAAGTCTCAACTGTGTATTATCTATATTGTGTTAACAGCGACAAAACTTTTTTTTAAAACATCCCCAAGAAGAAAAATTTTTTAAACCCGACAGATAAATGGTTGCAGAAGACAGGGGAAATTACTCCCCGCAGGTCCCATAATAAAAAGAATTTGAAAAAAAAATCATTCATGTTTTTTTAAAATCTTACTTGCCCAATCAATGGCACACAATGGGGTGTTAATTAATTTTTCATGCTTGAAAAAGAATCTAAAGCCAGGCAAATGTTCACACAAAAAATTCCCTAATGGTTTCTATGTGTAAGGTGTCCTTTTGTTTTTTCCTCTTTTTTGCTATAGTTAATTTACAAGTACTTTATCGAGTTGGGGTGTTTTTTATAAAATTGTTTGGTGATTGTGTGTTTCATTTGGTATCTGTATTTCGTGAAAAATATGTCAGTGTAAATTAGTGATACGTGGTGGCCAAAGTATTGGTCCCCTGAAATTTTCTGTAGAAATACTCAGTTTTTCCTAAAAATGTTGAATACAAATTCTTTGGAATTATTATCTTCATTTAATTTGTTTAAATGGAAAACCAAAAAAGAATTGTTAAACCCAAATTTGGATATAATTCCACACATACATAAAAAAAGGTGGTGGACAAAAAGTAATTGGCACTGTTTGAAAATCATTTGATGCATTCCTAATTGTGTAAATTAACAGCACCTGAAACTACCTGTTGCACCTAACAGTGTTGGCAATAACTAAATCACACTAGCAGCCAGTTGACATGGATTTAAAGTTGGACAACTTCTGTCCTTATCCTTGTGTGTACCACTTGAGCATGGAGAAAAGAAGAAGACCAAAGAACTGCTGAGACTTGAGAATCCAAATATGTGAATAAGCCTGAGCAATCTCAAGGCTACAAGTCCATCTCCAAAGACCCTAAAATGTTCCTGTAGGACTACCGAGAGTCTCAGTGTCAAAGAAGTTTAAAGCCTTGAGCACTGTGGCTAACCTCCCTAAAGTTGAAGGAAAAAAAAGAAAAAATTGACAGAGACATTTCCAACTCAAGATTGTGCGATGGTGATTTAGAACCGCGACTAACATCCAAAAAGTTCAAGTCTGACTGCAGTCCGAGGAACAACATTGTCCAACACGTACTATCCGTCGGTCGTCCTGAATGAAAAGGGACGTATGGTAGATACCTACTTCTTACCCCGAGACATAAAAAAGCCAGGCAGGAGTTTGCCCAAACTTACCTGAGAAAGTCCTAAAACGTTCTTATAATAATGTTCTCTGGTCAGCAATTAGACAGAAGTAGAGCTTTTTTGGAAAAGGCATCAACAGAGTTTACAGGGAAAGAAAAAAGAGAGCATACAAAGAAAAGAACACGACCTACAGTCAAACATGGTGGAGGGTCACAGATGTTTTGGGTAGCTTTGAGGCCTCTGGCACAGGACTGCTTGACCTAGTGCATGAGCATTAATGAAGTCTGAAGACAACCAACAAATTATTGCAACCATAATGTAGGGACCAGTGTGAGAAAGCTGGGTCTCCTTCAGAGGTCCATGGTCCCCTTCCAGCATGGACAATGACCCAAAAATTCACTAACTTCTAAAAAAGCACAGAAAATGTTTGAGAGAAAAAGCACTGGAGACTTCTAAAGTGGCAAGCAATGAGAGCCCAGACCTGAATCCCATAGAACACCTGTGGAGAGATCTACAAAATGGCAGTTTTGGAGAATGCACCCTTCAAATCTCAGGACCGTGGAGCAGTTTGCTAAAGAAGATGGGCTAAAATTCCAGCAGAGCATTGTGATGAATCTCATTGATGGTTACCGGAAGCCGTTGTTCGCAGTTATTTTGGCTAAAGTTGTTGCTACAAGTATTAGCTTGAGGGTGCACATACATTATGTCCTCCATTTTTGGAGTTTTAGTGTGAAATGATCAATGATTTGATTTTTGATTCATTCTCTTTTGTTTTTTTTCATTGCAAGCAAAATAAATGAATATATTAATACCAAAGAATTAGTGATTGCAATCATTTTCTGGAAGGAACTGAGTATAATCTGACAGAATTGCAGCGGTGCCAATACTTTTGGCCACCACTGTATGTGAGTTTTTGTCCGCCGCCTTGCCCCATTTTAAATGATTTTTTTTTTTTATTAGACAATCCCGACAGTTCTTCAAAAAAAAAAAAAAAAAAAAAAAAAAAAAAATAATTTTTTACAGCACACTATCCGTCACGCCAAGTAGAGAACCTGCTATTAAAAAATAGTGGTCCATAGTCGTTGTCTGGATTCAGGGGGACCGAAGCTCAAGTTTTGCATCAGGGACCACAAGTCTTTAGTTACACCCCTGAATGACATTAACATCAACAGAAATGTGTGTTTATTAGGCCATGTTCATATGGTGAAATGCCACGAGTTGTAGCATGGAATCTGGATGTATTCTATACCACAATTTGTGTGGCTTCAGTGTCTCAGTGTATTTAATGGCTGTGCAAAAAAATTGATAATATACCACTTGTGAAACCCCATGGTAAAAAGTTAAATTCTTCCTAGATATTTGTTGTGGATATGCTACAGTTTTCTAATGGAAAAAATCCCTTATTAAATATACCTTTAGGGCAACATGTATGTATTTTGGTGCTTAGATGCAATTTTTCTTACACGGATTAGTAGCGTAGAATACGCCTGACTCTATGAACCTGTTCTACTGTGGGTCATAGATTTAGCGCTTTGTAGCTACAAAGCTATAATTCAGTCCTAGTAAACCACTTTTAAAGTGCTCTACCTGTTCCAGCAGTGAATGCGCCAGCATTTTCGCCATTTCAAAATTCAAAAATGTGGTAGAATCGTACAGTTGTAGTGCGAGTTGTAGAACGCCACCCGAACCTAGGCGCATTACAAAGTGCCACCAGCACTTTATAATGCGCCTAATTTTGGACTACGACTGATTAACAATATAAGTCGCCCTTAGTGTATACTGTATGTGTGTTCATGAAGGGGTGACAAAAAGTAAAACGAATGTAGTCAGCTCACCCAAGCCCAATCAAGCAATCCGCCAGAAGGAGCACGGTGATGAAAAGCCAAATCATATATTAAATATTCAGACATTAAAACAACATTTTTATTAGAGAATCCTTAAAAATGTTTGATAACAATACATACCCAGGTTTCAGGCAACACTCATTTGCGCATTGTGATGCTGGTACGCTGATGTGTTTCGGAAAGAGTCATAGCCATAGCTAATGTTAATTTTCATAAGCCCACCTTTAGGAGAATACTGAACAGCAATGGAGTGCATGGTAGGATTTCAAGAAGAAAGCCGCTGCTCTCCATAAAGAACATTATTGCCTGTCTACAGTTTGCTAAAGATCCCCTGAACAAAGCCACATAATCTAATGGCAACAATGTTTTGTGGATGGATGAGACCAAATAGTGACTTTTGGATTTGATGAGAAGTTTTATGGTTGAAGAATAGAACACAATGCATTTCAGCATAAAAACCTCAAACCATCTATGAAATATGGTGGTAGTAGTATTATGGTTGTGCATCTGGGCCAGAATGGCTTACCTATGACTAGTGTTGAGCGATTATTATCGACAAAGTTGAAATAGTCGCAACAGTTTTTTATGGTATCGATTTTTTAGATCAATGCGATAATTTAGTTGAAAATATGTGCAACATCTATTTAATATCGCGCATTTTCCGGCGTTCCTGTAAGTTGGTGGTCCCATCCAAATCATATACAAAATAGAAGCCAGGGTGAGATGTGTGTGCGACTCATGACTGGATGTTAAGTTGCATTGGCTGGAAAAATCACATGACCTCTTTTACATATAACACTTTCCCTGTTCATCCTCATGTCTCTCACAGCGTCTCAGAGCAAAGGACGTTCGCTCATCTTGTTGTACCCCAAACAGCTCCAGCGAAATTCTTATATTTCTTTCACAGAGAAACCTCTACTATTAGCTGGTGAGTCCGTTACAATTATTAGATTAGAGATTGAAGATTTTATATAGATAGGTAGGAATTTTAAAGGAGCCATCTAAGCTGAAAAATCACAGGGGGGGAAGCGAAGGAGGGCCCCTGGGCGAGACACAGAACAAGCTCTATAAAGATTCCTTGATAAAGTTTCACCAAGACTTAATTAGACATTGCAATAGACTCATTATTAACAGTTTTCTATTGAAAAAAAATTTCCCTGAAATAAAATTGGGCTGCACTGAACTAATAGGATACACATCTTTTCTATATAACCTGCAGGTCCTCTTTGTAGTGCCAAACTCCATATTATTATAGTATACAATTCAGATAGGTGTTTCTTTATTTTCTCAATTTGTGCCCATTCCACCTTTAGTTGAATATTCCACCTTGGTACTCTAATTAGAATCCAGCAAGTCACACAGGTGTGATAGGTGCCAAAAATACCTGTAAATATCCGAATAAATTTTCAGATACTGTGTTTTTACTTTTGGGCGCACTACAGCTTTGGTTCATTGAGGCACCATGCACTTAAATGTGAAAACTGCCAATTATATATCACGAAGTGAATTGATAGGTGCCAAAAATACCTATATATTACCGAATACATTTTCATATACGTGTTTTTTTTCACTTTGGGCGCACTACAGCATTGTTCATAGAGGCACCTTGCACTTAAATGTGAATACTGCAATTTTTTAGTCACCACAGGTGAATTGAAAGGTGCCAAAAATACCTTTCTATTATCCGAAAAAACATTTCGAGATACGTGTTTTTTTCACTTTGGCGTCAGAGCCAGCTTTTGTTGAATAAACTACTTTGCACTTAAAGGTGATGCTGCTACTTTTTAGTCACCTACAGGTGAATTGGAATAGTGCCAAAAATAAACCTTTTAGTAAACCGAATACATTTACTGATACTTTGTTTTTTTTCACTTTGGCGCAGCCAGCTTTGTGATGAAGATCAACTTTTGCAGTTAAATTTGAAAACAGATCAATTTTTGTAGTCAGACAGGTGGAATTGTATAGTGCCAAAATAAACCCTTTTAATATCCGAATACATTACAGATAACTTGTTTTTGTTTTTTGCACTTTTTGCCCAGTCCAGATTTTGTTGATATGAGCCACCTTGCAGTTACATTTGAATCCAAAGCAATTGTGTAGTGTACCACAATACTGTTAATGGAATAGGTTGCCAAAAAAAAATACGCTTTTATTATCCGAATACAAAACAAATACGTGTTTTTTATTTTATGACTTTGGCGCACGTACAGCTTTTTTCAATTTGGGCACCTTGCACTAAAATGTGAATACTGCGAATTTTTTAGTCACCACAGTGAATTGATAGGTGGGCCAAAAAATACCTTTATTATCTGAAATACATTTCAGATACGTGTTTATTTCACTTTGGGGCGCCGGCCAGGTTGTTGATAGATCACTTTAGTCAGTTAAGATTTGAATAAAGCAATTGTGTAGTTACCACGGGTGACTTGATAGGTGCCAAAAAAAATACCTTTTATTATCCGAATACATTAAAGATATATGTGTGTTTTTGAGTTGTGCACAACACTTTGATCATTGAGCACCTTCACTTAAATGTGAATACTCAAATTTTTTTAGTCACTCATGTGAATTGATAGGTGCCAAAAAATACCTTTTATTTATCGCCTACAATTTCAATAATGCATTTTCACGTTTGGCGAGCCAGCTTTAGTTGATAGCTCTACTTTGCAGTTAAATATGAATACTCAATTTTGTAAGTCACCAGCCAGGTGAAAAATGAATAGGTGGCCAAAAAAAACCTTTATTATCCGAATACAGTTACAGATACGTGTGTTTTTTTTGCACTTTTTTCCCCAGTCCAGAATTTGTTGCTAGAACCACCTTGCAGTTAAATTTGAATCACAATTGTGTAGTTAACTCACTGTGATTTGATCAGGTGCCAAAAAATACCTTTATTTACCGAATACATTTCAAATACGTATGTTTTTGACTTATGGGCGCACATAACACTTATGAATACACTGAAACCTGCAGCTTGCACGTAAATCTTAAAACATAGCAAATTATATAGTCCACCACAGGTAATTGAAAGATGCGAAAAAAATACAGGTGTATTAATAAACGAAAACATAACAGATACTTGCATTTTGAATTTGGCGCACTACAGACTTTGTTCATTGACGCAGCATGCACGTAAATCTGAAAAACAGCTATTTAATAGTCACCTACAGGTAAATTGAAAGGTGCAAAAAATACCCGTGTATTATCACGAAAACATAACTGATACTGTTTTTTTTCACTTTTGGCCCATCCAGATTATTGTTGTATATAGACACTTAGAAGGTTAAATTTGAGAATCCAGCAATTTTTTTTTTGATTAGAAGGGATTTGAGAATATCTGTGATTTCCGTCTTTTAATAAGAGACTTTCCGAACTATTTCCATACCTTCATAAATTTTTTATATTTCTGAAACATGTGAGCGAAATGCAGGTGGTAAGCCTAGCAAAGAGGGGGGTAGCACATGGAGAATGGGGGTTAGAGGTACGCAGAGAAGGTGCTCCTTCCATTCAGGCGACAATCACGCATGCCAGCCGGATCGACAGATAGCAGGATCGACCATACCTGTCATCGCTGAGGTCAGGGCCCGTGAATCTCAGTAACGAACCAGCGTCGCCAATCTGTCCCTTCAATGGTTAATGCGAACCTAGCATCCACAGTCCTTAACCCTCTCTCCTCCCATCACGGCCATAAATGACTCATCAGCATCATCAGCATCCGTCAAACATGACGCAGCCCAAAATGTCAACTCGTGTACCACCACTGTGGATAATCCATTGTCGCTGAAGACCTCTTTGATGACAAAATGCGATTGGGTCAGAAGGCAAGATAAAAGATACAAGAGGATTGAATTAGTCGTCTCCATCTCGACGCCCAGTTACTGATGCCAATCAAGGAGGAGAAGAAGCCGAATCGCGAAAAAATCCCGGAGGTTCCGGCAAACGCCTTGCAGGCCCTCTTTCTTGTAGCACCACAATCTACTGTATGCAGAAAAGTCATGGAACGACCCAAGTAAACCTGTGATTGATGATGGATGAAGATGACGACATTGCTGATCCATCGTGGTCTTTTCCGCGCAGAATTTGCTTGCGAGCGCTTCATCAGTGGACAATGAGAAAGACGATGGGGTAGTGTCAATACGTTCCCCGCCACATAAAGGAGAGGCGGCGGTCGCAGAAGTCGTGCTGAATGATACCGCCAAGCGCACGGCTCAGCGCAAACCCCGCTCCCTCGCTTTTATACGCCTCAAAAAGGACCAGGACCTCTCGAAGCCACCACCAAGCGTCTCATACTGCCCATGTCTCTCAGTATGGCAAGATCAGGAACAGCCTCCGCTTCAGCCTCCCACGTCCGCCCAAGTACCACCAGCACCACCAAGACCCATAGCCCTAACCCCTTCTCCTATCCGCCCCCTCCCCAAGTTTTCGATTTTTTTGACCGACCTGCAACGCCGTACAAGCGGCCAGTCTAAGCAGCCATCCCTTCTGTCCCTTCCGGGTTTGGGAGCAGAAGAAAACACTTTAACCCAAAACATCCCAATCCAAAAGATCCTATCCTTGGTGGCAATCCAGGCTATTTGGCCTTGGAAATGTTGCGCTTTATCCGTCTGGTGGAACACAGAGGGGTTCCGCCTTGGTCCCATGGCCCTTGCCTGCCCACAAATACCTAGATCCGGAGCAGGCATTTCCGTGCCAGAAAAGCCTTCCCTACCCTGGCCACAGCGTGGCAACTAAAATTTTCAAGCGTATGACTGCAACTGTGGGGCCGAAAAGAGTCAATCTGAACCACTGACACATGGGACAAGTAAGCACGCCAAGGGCGCTAATATCCCTCTGTGACAGCGTCACTGGGAAAGCTGGATGATTATCTCTGTGGGGAGACGGTGGCTCACAGCTCGGCGCACGATCTTCAAAACTCAGGATGGTGCAGGGCTCTATCCCAAGGTCCCAAGGTGGCATATCACGTGCCCCAAGAAAGCCAAGCCTATTAGAAATAATCTGTCTAGGCGACTGTCCCACAACACAGGTCAAGAGCTGATGGACGCCTCTGCAACGAGACCGACGAGCGCATTGTGCTGGGTGACAAGAACCTTGAGCCAGCTCAAGGAGGTATGCTATAACGGGCGAAATCTGCTGGCTCTGCCCCTTAAGATCGGTAGGCTGAGCACATCCCTTGCGCTGGCACATGTCATGAACCTGGCTTTTAGTACAGAAATTTCTACAGATGCTACCCCCTGGTCTGGACAGCCCTGCTGAAGAGGGCTCGAGGTCCTGAAGTACCGCACTTAACTCCGCCGTTCGCACCCTGCTTCGTCCCGCTGGCTGCGTTGCAAGCGATCAGCTCGGCCCCCCCTGTCAACCGACTCATTGTTGACCGAGGCAACACCACGATGGAATTCACCCTCTCACATGCTCCAGCGATTGTGGCAGCAGCGCAATGCCATTACGCAGTACGAAGTGACACATGGCCTGACAAGCAGCGGTACGGACCTCGGGGTGTTGAACCACCGAGAGTGGAGGCAGGTGAAAGAGCTCTGCACCATCCTTGCCAGTTTTGAAGAAGCCACCAAAATGGTCAGTGCGGACAATGCCCTTGTCAGCATGAGCATTGTGGTGATCTTAGTTCTGGAACGATCGTTGGACACTCTGAAACAACAGGTCCCGCCAGCGACGGAGGAGGAGACGGACACAGATGCGGACACGGAGCCTTTCTCTCCGTCAAATCCACAAGGCCCGACAGTTTCACAATTTCATCGGTCTTCATTAGGCAGTGGTTCGGGTCCAGAGCTAGTGCAAGGTGGCGCATCAGCTCTCAGGGTGCATCATCTCAGGCAAGTCAGGGCTGTGTTGAAGCTGTGCCGGAGGCAGCGGAGGAGGAGGAGGAGGTATTCCTAGACACCGATGTTACCGACGTCCCTGCCTTGGAAAGAGGTTGGCGCGAATTTGAGGCGGAGGAGGAAGATGAGGAAGATCAGTTTGCTAGTGCCCCTCGACCCAGAGGCTTGGGAAATCAAGGCTCCATCTCTCACATGAGTGCTTGGATGCTCCATTTCCTCCAACATGATCCTCGCATTAAGGCCATCAAAATGAACAACAGTTACTGGGTGGCCACCCTCCTGGATCCCCGGTACAAAACAAAACTCAGCACTTTCCTTCCACCCACCCAAATAGAGAGTAAAATGCAGGAAATGGAGACCTTGCTGATTGATCAACTGGAGACATCTGTTGCGTCTGCTTCACGTTCCCCAAATGTCACGGTGGAACAACATCAGCGACGTGACAGCAGTAGAGTGCCAAGTAGGCGTAGCGGCAGCAGCAGGCAAGGTGGCAGAAGCCTAATGGGTGACCTCTGGCAATCTTTGTTTACCACCTCACCAACGCATGCAATGCAGGGCACACATCCAACACACAGAGATCAGCTTAAGATCATGGTGCACGACTATCTGCGTCTCAACACCGATGTTTTTGCATGTGTTCCGGACCCAATAGACTTCTGGGTATCCAAAATGGACGAATGGCCCGAGCTGGCTCGTCACGCCATAGAGGTGTTTGTCCTGCCCAGCAGCCAGCGTCATATCTGAGCGACCTTCAGCACAGCTGGAGGAGTCATTACAGACAAACGCATCCGGCTTTCCACAGATAATGTGGATCGTTTGACTTTCATCAAGATGAATCAGGCATGGATCTCTGATGATGTTGTGGCCCCAATTGCCGAGGTAACCGATTAGTTGCCAGTCTACTTCACATTCCTTTTCAAACAGAAATGGTCCTCTTGAAAACTTTTTTTAAAATGATCATTTCTTACCTGCAATTTATATTCTCTTTTCCCAACAGTTTCAATTTTGCTGGTTTGCTGTGAGGAGACTGTAAAAGACCAGCAGGTTTCATGACAACACCGTATTCCATTTACTACACTTTATCTTAAGAAGTTTTCGCATTGTCATGGTTTTTTTGAGGTCATGTGCGTAGATACAGCTATAATTATGGTCCTTATGGAACAGGAAATGTGGCTTTTAAGTGGCTATTCTCCCTCAACAATTTTTAATAGTGGCTGAGAAGTCATATTTATAATTTTTTTGGGGGTCATGTAGCTGGTGAGATACAGCAATAATCCATGTCCTTTGAACATAGAATGTGGCTTTTAAGTGGCATTTCTCCCTCACAATTTTTTTAATAGTGGCTAGAAGTTATTAATAATTTTTTGGGTTCAAGTAGCTGTGAGATACAGCAATAATCAAGGTCCATATGGAACAGAAATGTGGCTTCTAGAGTTGCATTTCCCTCACAATTTTTAAACAGAGGCTGAGAATCATTTTTATAATTTTTTGGGTCCATGCTGCTTTGAATTCAGCAATACTACAGGTCTATTATAAAAAAAATTTGTTTCTAACAGACATTTGTTCATCACAATCGCCAATCAGTGGCTCAAGGGTCATGCTTTAAATTTTTGGGGGCATTTTGCTGTTGAAATCGCCAGCTATCTACATGTCCATTATAAAAAAAATGTTGTTTCTAACCGACATTTGTTCTTCTCAATTGTCCAAAGTGGCCTCAAGATCATGCTTTGAATTTTTGGGGGCATTTTGCTTTGAAATTGCCGCAGCTATACTACAGGTCCTATTATAAAAAAATTTTATTTCTAACAGACATTTGTAATCACAATTGTCCAAAGTGGCTCAAGGGCATGCTATTGAATTTTTGGGGGCTATTTGCTTTGAAATGCACTATACTACAGGTCCCTATTATAAAAAAAAATGTTGTTTTCTAACAGACATTTGTTCTTCTCAATGTCAAAGATGGCTCAAGGTGATGGTGCTGTCAGAAACAGGAATAGGGTTAGACACGTTAATGACACATATTGAAAAAATACTTGTTTTTCCAAGATCATTAACATCGCTATCAATCCCTGTAATAATACAACCAATTTACTACAATTAAAAAAAAGAGAAACAAAGACATGGTGGGATTCCATCCTATTTTTTAAAAATGTGTTTTTTAGAATAAACTACTAGAAAACAACTTGCCATATACAAAATAGCTGGTAAAAAAAAAATTCCTCTGAATTGTACAAAGGGAGGTACAGGAAAACTTGACCAGATGTAAGGTTATTCAGAGACATGGACTAGAGCACGGACAGAGAACAAAGTACAGAGACAATTTTCCTCCACACATTGAGTAAAATGAGAAAAAGAAATGCCAGAAAAAGGCACCTGGTGGAAACAGGAGCGTTAACCACCAGTATTTTCAAGTGAATCTCCCCCCAAAATAGGTCCGCACTCATACGGAGGGGCAAGCCAACCCAGATCTTTGACTGTTGTACTGAGGAAAGGCTGGAGTTCTCACACTTCCGCTTCCGCACTCTGCTTCAGGCACGACAGTTTTCCATTGCTGCGTCATCAGGGCAGTTTAACCTAGTGTTGTTATAGATGACGGACGCCAGCCTTGTCTCTCACCGCACCACTGTAAATCCGGCCCAGGGTCATGCTGTGGCACAGGACAGGTATAGTCAATGTCCAGTTCAACTAAAATGGAGGTTAAAAGACTCCTTTTTCCGGCACTTTTTAATCTGGGGGTCAGACAGGTTTAATGGTCATACTGCGGTACCAGGACAGTTCTAGTCAATTCCAGTTCAACTAAAATGGTGGGTTGGAAAGACTCCTTTTTCCGGCACTTTTTATCTGGGGGTCAGACAGTTTAAGGGTCAACTGCGGTCCCAGACAGGTAAAAAGTCATTCCGAGTTTCAACTAAACTGGTGGTTGAAAGACTCCCTTTTTCCAGGCACTTTTAATCTGGGGTCTTGGCAGGTTTGGGCTCATTGCCTGGGCCCAGGACAGGGATAGTCAATGTCCAGTGAAACTAAAATGGTGGTTGAAAGACTCCTTTTTCCGCACTTTTTTAATCTGGGGTCATGCCAGGTTTGGGGCTCATGCTGTGGCCCAGGACAGGATAGTCAATGTCCAGTGAAACTAAAATAGTGTTGAAAGACTCCTTTTCCAGCAACTTTAAATGTGTGGGTCATGCAGGTTGGGCACATGCAGCATTCCAGGTACAGGATATTTCTAAAGTCCAGTTCAAGTAAACAATGATGGTTCAAATAATACTGCCTTCGGGCATTTTTTAAATTTTGTGGGTGATGGGGTTTAAAGGGTCATGCTGTGGTACAAGGGGGATAGTGAATGGTGTGTGCCCTTTTTTTCTGTGGTTTTTTATGCTAAGTTTGTGCCTAAGTGTGCAGTTTCCATTTGGCTTTTGGGGCTGTTAATTCCAGCTTCCCCACCCCCTTTTTGGGTGTAAGAATGAAGGTGTTGTTGCTCTCCATGACTTTAAGGGTCATCGCTCATAATCGACTGCTCACTATCGAAAAACCTTATCTTGGTGGCGGACTATCCCCCGATGTCGTAGCCAACGTAATCGCTCAACACTAGTAAGACTAATGAGCTGTGCAGTCTTTGATTTCCCAGGGGGGCCCGGCAACCCGAGAGTCATACCCCCTTCAGGATTCTCTTCCAAAGTGAGGGACGACATAGGATTTCCCCGGAGGTATATGCCGTAAATTATGGAGCCCCCGGTGATAAGACGGTGGGGGGAATGATTGGGGAAGGTGGAGAGCCCCCCCCACCACATCCGACCCCCGTGAAGGGGTGGGCTTTGACGTTTTTCTGGGTGGGGGGAAAGGGATCGTGAAATTGAACCGCGAGAAGAAGAGGGCCCCTGGGCCTCCCGGGGATTCGGGCGCGAGTTTTTGCGATAAGTGAGTTTTTGGGCCCCGGTAGAGGTCATGGATGGTCCCCCAAAAGCAGGGGGCGCCTTTCTTCTAGGGCAAACTTGATGGCCAGCGCTCGCGGTCTCAATAATGTAGTTTTTCTCACGGGGGAAAATGTTTTCGAGAAGAAGAAAGGGTGACTGTTTTCCCCTTGGGAATCCCGCTGGAAGACACAGCCCCAGCTCCACAGATGATGCACCCACTTTCGGAAAAAAGGGTTTTTCGGCATCGGAGGGTCAGGAGGGGGGCCCGAGGCGAAGGCCTTTTTAAAGCTGGGAGAATGCGTCCCCCGGCGCCTGTGGCCCCAAACCCTTTGGATTTCTGACTTTTTGGGCGGGCCCCAATAGGAGCCCCCGCAGGGAAAAATGGGGAATGAATTGGCAATAGTAGTTGCAAATCCCCAAAACCCTTGGGTGGCTCGAAGGGCCCACCGGACGAGGCCCCTGTAGGATGGGAGACAGCTTGGCAGGGTCCACTGAAGCCCTGGTGGGAAAGATACCCCCGGAAAGGGAGGCTATCCGATGAAAAATGGGATTTCTTTACTTAGCGTACAAGTGGTTTTGGAGACGTCAAGAACCTGGCGTACATGGAGGCGGGGGACTTCCCAAACGCGAGAACACCAAAAAAATATCTAGTATACTACCATGCAGGAATATTTCAATCTATCACGAAAGATTTCATTTACAAATTCTTGAAAAACCGCCGGGGCATTGCATAAACCGAATGGCATGACCAGATACTCAAAATGGCCGTCACGGGTGTTAAACCCGTCTTCCACTCGTCCCCCTTTCCGGATGCGGATGGATTATAGGCCCCACGTAGATCCAACTTAGAGAAAATCTTGGCCCCGGGGGCCCCGGGCGAAAAGCTCCCCTGTCAACGGTAACGGATAACGTTTTTTCACGGTTACTTGTTTTGCCCCCGGTGTTTTACAGGGGCATAACGAACCCTCCCCTTTTTTTCCTAAAAAAAGAAAGCCGGGCCGGTGGAAATGGAATTGCGAATGAAGCCTTTTTTTTAAATTTTTGGATTATCCGACATGGGCCTTGGTCCGGGAACTGACAGCAGGTATACCCTGCCTCGAGGTGAGCTCATGCTGGGTAGCAAGTCAATGGGACAGTCAAAGGGACGGTGTGGAGGCAAGGTCTCTGCCTGTTTTTCCGAAAACACATCCGCAAAATCTTGGTATTCAGTAGGTAGGCCAGGCAACGACTCCAAGGGCTTCAATGGAGAAGTGGGGGACACCGGAGCGAGGTGCAACCAGACAACGGGAGTGGCAGTCTGGGCCCCAACGTGTTACTTGCCCGTTTGCCAGCCCAGCGTAGGGGCGCGGGACTGGAGCCACGGCAGCCCCAACACCCTCACGAGGAGCGTGCAAGCCCCTAAACCACAATCTTCTCCTTGTGTAGCGCCCCGAAATGAAGGGAGACCGGCTCAGTGTGGAATTGGCTGGAGTCCTTCAAAAGCTCACTGCTTACAGAGAAGATGGCCAGCAGCTTCTGAAGACAAGTCAGCGGGAGACGAAGCTTCGTTACCAAGGCTGCATCCATAAAATTCCCGGCGGACCCGGAGTCCAGGAAGGCAGGTACTTGGAGTTGCACTCCAGAACCAGTCACAACCCGTACGGGCATAGTCAGGCGTGGAGAGGAACCATTCACACCTAGGGACGCCTCTCCTACGTGGCCTAGGTGCACGCGTTTCCCAGAGGAATAGGGCAGTTTAGAAGATAGTGCTCCGGACTGGCGCAAAATAGACAAAGATTCTTCTCCCGTCGCCACGTAGGTTCTTGCTGGGACAGATGAGCTCTATCCACCTGCATAGGCTCCTCCGAAGCAATTTGCAGGGGTGGCTGAGGAGGTCGCTGGAACACCGGAGCCAAGCGAGGCGTTTCTGGAAGGGCTCACGTTCCTGCCGGAGTTCCTCTTGTCTTTCGTGAAAGCGGACGTCGATGCGGGTGGCCAAGTGGATAAGTTCACCCAGGGTAGAGGGCAAATCCCGCGATGCCAGCACGTCCTTTACTCGAGGAGAGAGCCCCTTTTTGAATGTGGCACACAGGGCCGCCTCGTTCCAAGAGAGTTCTGAAGCTAGCGTGCGGAACTGCACCGCGTAGTCCCCGACAGAGGAGTCACCCTGGCGCAGGTTCAGAAGAGCCGTCTCGGCGTTGGAGGCAGGCACCAGTTCCTCGAAAAAGATGCGGAACTCTGCCAGAAAAGCCTGGAGATCGGACGTTACTGGATCGTTTCTGTCCCAAAGTGAGGTGGCCCAGGCCAGGGCTTTTCCCGAAAGGAGGCTGACCATGAAAGCCACCTTGGAGCTTTCCGTGGGAAACTGGTTGAACATAAGTCCACGTGCATGGAGCATTGCGTAAGAAATCCCCTGCACGATTTAGGGTCCCCTTCAAATTTCGTAGGTAGCGATAACCGGAGTTTAGGACTGACGGTCGCCGGGGCAGCCGAAGATGTAGACTGCGGGGAAGACTGAGGCTGGCGTGGCGGAGCGGAGAGGAATTGCTGCACCAATGCAGCTGCTGAGCTTGTTGCGACAGTTGCTGAGTCTGCTGGGCCACGATGGTGGACAGGTCTGCAACACTAGGTAACGGCACCTTGGCGGGATCCATGGCCGATTCCAACTGTAACGGACCTAGGTAGTGGATCCACTGGGCCGCCACAAGCGATGGCAATAGCCATACCAGGGAGCGGAGTCTAAGTTTTTCACCAGAGCCCGCCGCAAGGTCGCTACCCTTGATGCGACTTGCTTGCGGTGGTAGCCGAAGTGCAACACAGGACCAAATCGACAAGCAAACTCGTAGTCGGAGACAGACTGAGAGGTCAGGGCAGGCGGCAAAGGTTCGTGGTCGGGAGACATAAGCCAAGGGGACTGGTACACGGAAATGACAACCGGAATGTAACAGAGGCTTCCTCGCATAGGTGAAGGCACTATGGAATCAGCGAGGGCCAGGAAGAGGTGGAGCGTTGATATAGGGTCAGCGGCAGGTGTTTCCAATTATCGGCGCACTGGCCCTTTAAATCTGACAGAGTCGGCGCGCGCGTGCCCTAAGGAGCGGGGGCGCGCGCACCAGCTGCGAACACAGACAGTACCGTGATCAGGTGAGGACGGCGCCTGCGGGACCGGGTGCGCTCATGGGACGCGGCGCCACCCACATCAGGCGCAGGCTGCGCTACGGGGGAACGAGTGTGCCTGCAGCCCGGACCACGGGCTGCAGCGCCACTCGTAACAGAGGTGATGTCTGAGCATGTGCGGCCAGGACTGAGAAGCTCTTGTCACTGGTTGTATCCCCTGGAGACGAGCTTTACACTATGGATCACTAAGGTAGCAGCTAAAATAAAAATGGTAGATTTTTAATAATGTTGAATGGTGAAAATGTTTATTATTTCATTAGCAAGCTTCCAACATCTATTTTATTTCATGGTAAAACCCCGTTAAGTGAGATCTAATATTGACATCTCTGGCGTACAAGTAGGTCCTCTGAAATAGAAGGTCGGCCTGTTCAGCAAAGACCTATTGTTTACAATAATATTTTTTTTCCACCTGCCTCATACAACCAGTACCAAGATTTCTCTTGTGCATCCCTCATACTATTGAACTCACTACCACAAGAAATTAGACTCTCTTCCATCCTTTAAACTTTCAAAAGGAACCTGAAAACCCATCTCTTCAGGATAGGCTGCTGCCTCTATACAAACATGTCCCTCTATTATGTTCTGTCTCCTTCCCCATCCCTTGTAGATTGTAATCCCTCGCAAGCAGAGCCCTCTCTTCCTACCAATTTGTTAGTTATATAGTGATATTATATAGTTACATAATACTAGTAATTAAAGGCCCGAAAAGCAGATGTCCATCCAATTCAGTTATTTGTAAAGTGTTGATCCAGAGGAAGGCAAAACCCCCCATGAGGTAGAGGCCAATTGTCCTCATTTTAGGGAGAAAATTCCTTCCCGACTCCAATCTGGCAATCGTAATAAATCCCTGGATCAACGACCCTTCTCCAGAATCCTGGTCACTATAACTTATATTATTACACTCTATAAATGCATCCAGACCCTTTTTGAACTCTGTTATTGAAATCACCATGACAATTTCCTCTGGCAGAGAGTTCCACAGTGTCACTGCTCTAACAGTAAAAAATCCTTTTCTATGTTTATGTAGAAACTTTCTTTCCTCTTGGCGTAGAGGATGTCCCCTTGTTCTGGATACAGTCCTGGGTATAAATAAAACTTAAGAAAGATCTCTATATTGACCTTTAACATATTTAAACATATGTATTATGTTCCCCCAAAATCATCTTTTCTCTAACTAGTCCTTATAGGTTTTACAGTCCACCCAGTCCTTTTATTTTTGTTGCCCGCCTTTGTATCTGTTCAAGCTCTGCAATGTCTTTCCTGTGCACTGGTGCCCAAAACTGTACACAATATTCCATGTGTGGTCTGACCAGTGACTTGTGTAATGGGAGAATAATGTTCTTATCATGTGCATCTATGCCCCTTTTAATACACCCCACGATCTTATTTGCCTTGGCAGCTGCTGCCTGACACTAGCTGCTACAGTTTAGTTTACTGTCCTCCAGGATTCCCAAGTCATTCTCCCTGCCACTTTTACCCAGTGTTTTTCCAATTAACATGTAATCATGTAATGGATTTTTCCTCCCCATGTGCATAACCTTACATTTATCTGTGATAGGGTATGTTCGCACGGCTTAAATTGCTGCGTATTTCGGTGCTCATTTTGCCGCGTCTTGCACTTTATACGTTGCGAAATGCGTGCTGCAATTACAGTAATTCATAGCTCTCATAGAGAGCTATGGATTACGTGTCATCTCCCTGCTCGTTCCAAAACACACGGCGTATTGCGGCGTGTGAACATACCCTTAAACCTAATCTGCCATTTCTCTGCCCAGGTCTCCAATTTATCCAGATCCCTTTGTAATAACACAATATCCTCTATTGTGTTGATTACTTTAAAGAGCTTAGTATCATCTGCAAAGATCGATATTCCACTGTGCAATCCATGTGTAAGATCATTAGTGAAAATATTAAAGAATATAGGGCCCAATACTGAGCCCTGTGGTACCCCACTAGTAACAGGGATCCAGTCTGAGTATGTACCATTAATCACCACCCTTTGTTTTCTATCACTGAGCCAATTGCTTACCCCTTGCACACATTTTCTCCCAGTCCAAGCATTCTCATTTTACTTACCAACCTTTTATGTGGCACAGTATCAAATGCTTTAGAAAAATCTAAATATATGACATCCAATGTCTCACCCCAATCCAGTCTAGAACTAACCTCATAGAATCTGATGAGATTAGTCTGACAGGACCGATCCTTCATAAACCCATGCTGGAACGGTGTTATACATTTATTTTCAGTGAGATAATCCAGGATAGCATCTCTAAGAAAACCTTCAAACATTTTACCCACAACAGAGGTTAAACTTACCGGCCTATAGTTTCCAGGATCACTCTTTGACCCCATTTTGAATATTGACCTTTGGGACATACCCCATTATTATACAGTCCATAAATGTTAAGAATAGGGGCCTATCTATGACATTACTTATTTCTCTTAGGACTCTGGGGTGTATACCATTGGGGCCTGGTGATTTGTCTATTTTAATCTCATTAAGGCGGAGCTGCACTTCTTCCTGGGTTAGACAAGAAACATTTAAGTTGAAATTTACCTCATCCCTTTGCTCATCAACAATAAGATCACCAGAATATCTCCCTCAGTACTTTTCAAAGGGCCAACATCTTCTGTTTTAATCTTTTTACTATTTATATAGTTAAAGCGGTTTTGCCATGATGTAATGTTGACGTGGGATCCTCCAAAATGGGTATTTAATCACTTTTCTAAACATATGTGATTAAAAAAAAGTGAAGCCTCTGAGAGCTACAGCATTGCTCAGCCTGCCTTAGTTTCCCGATAGTTTACATTAGACATGACCAGGACACTGACAAGAGCTGATCTGGCCGCGCTTGCGTGTTTGCACTTCTTATCTGATGACAGGGAACATGAAGGACCTTGCAAGGGACTGTGTAGAAAGATCATGTATCTTTTGTATAGAGAATCCATTTGTTGTAATGTAATTATTTGAGTAAACATTGCAGATGCTCTCTGCTTCCTGGCTGCTCAGCCCCCACTCCCTTTCCCCCCTGCAGCCGTTCATGCTTTGTTTATTTTTTCTCCTGAGCAGATAAGGGATAAGGAACTCACTTCTTGGCAAAACCCCTTTAAAAATATTTTGGGGTTAGTTTTACTTTCTTTGGCAATATGTCTTTTTTGTCTCCAGCTTTTCTTCCTTTATCTTTTATTTTACATATTTTAATTTTTGCCTTATAGCTTTTTAGTGCCCTCTTCCCTGCCCCCTGATTTAGTACTAAAACGCTTTTTTTTGTTTTTATTGCCTTCTTTACACCCTTTTTGATCCAATTGGGTTTTTTTCCTTTTTTCTTATTATTTTTTTACCTTATGGTATGTCCCTCTCACGGGGGGCCCCTAGAGTTTTTAAAGATCTCTCATTTATTATTTTTTCTCTATTTTAAAACCCCTTTGTCCCCAGCAATCGGTTTGGGGGGCCTACAAGCAAAAAAAAATTTAGCTTTTTTTAAAATTGTGTTTTTGTGGTTTTTGACAAAAAAACTCTTTTGAAGGCAAATGGAAGTTTAGTATATTATGGTCACATTTTCCTAGATGCCCCTCAACCTAAACCTTGTTACTCTGTCAGGGTCTATTAGTGAAATTTTAAAAATCTAAAGGTTTCCTTTCCCTCTAGTCGGTTTCCTGCACCTTTGGGAAAAAGGTATTTAATTTCTTTATTTTTTGACAAAAACCCGTTTTTCCTTTATGAGCGCTACGGGGTTTCTTTCCCAATTTCTTTCGGGGTGAATATATTTTGGGGCCAAATAGAGACCCCCTAATTAAAAATTACATTATTGTCATTATCCCCTTTTATATCTACCCATAATGATTCCACATCCCTTTTTTCCTTATTTATATTTTCAGCAGTTTTTGGCTTCAGACGGGTTTTTTACATAAGACAGCCCCCCCCCCCCTTCCCGGGGTCTTTACGATCCTTTAAATAAAACCCGTAACCCTGTAAGTTAACCCCCGTCCGTAGCTCTCGTTAGCCAGTCTCATTTTACCCCATATTTTCCTTTTGTCTTCATAATTAATAATTCTTTTCTTTATTTTGTTGGTTTCCACTCCTGCATTGGGTCAGCAGCAGTTTAGAGATTTTTTTCCTTTTTTTTCCTTTCTACCCGTTCTTTTTAACTATTCTCACCCCCGCCCCGACCCACCCCCTGATTATTCTAATTCCCCGCTCCTATCTTCACTTCTTGCATGCTTAGTGTATTTCCCTCCCCCCCGTCCTTTGTTTAAATATTCCTCCAACTTTCCGGCCATTTTTTCTTCCAATACAGTTGCACCTTTCCCATTTAGGTGCAGTCCCTCCGTTAGCATTGGTCTGTAGCCAAGACAAAATCGCCCCTTCTCCAAAACCCAAATCCCCTTTCCTGCCAATTTTTTAGCCACTTATTTACCTCTCTAATCTCCGCGCCCTCTGGTGTCCGTGGAACCGGGAAATTTCTGAAAATATTACCTTGGGGGCCGCCTTGAGCTTTTGGCCATCTCCCGAAATCGTTTTTTTAAGGACAATCCCCCTACCCCTAACTTTTTTATTGGGCCAAAGTGGACCATGACCCTGGATTTCACCAACCCACCCAACAAACTGCAACCGATCTGCGATAGTCGCCCGGGCCCCCCCCGGGAAAAACATACTGTTTTATGTCCCGGGCTTTGTGGCAATTGCCCTGTCTTTCCCCCAATAAGGGGTCCCCAACTATCAGCACCTTTTTACCTGCTCTCAACTCCTATTCCCCCTTACGGAGCAGACAGGGGGAGTGTCTTGCTGCGGCAGTGCTATTTTTGAGCTGACATCTGCCCATCTGCCAACTTGCAAAAATTTTGGGGTGTCCAATATCAGGTACCCCCATGAAAAAATCTTCCCTCTACCCTTCTTTCTAATGTTACCCATACTGCCTCATTTCCTCACTTCCATGCTACCACCCCCCCCACACTACACCTGCGAGTGATTGCTCGTGAGCGCAAAACCCCTTCCAAGTTGGCAATGACCTGTGTTGCCACTTTCCATTTTAAAATCCAGAAACGGGCTTTAAATGTGCAGTGTGCCACTCCGCATAGCACTATGCACCCTCGAACTGTTGTTCAAGGTTTCATACATTGCCCCGGATGGCAGGACAGCATTTCAAACATGGAACTCATGGGGATGTTACAAAAAAGATACACAGATACAAAAAAGAAAACATACTGTCCCCTTTTAAATCCCCAAATCTAAAGTCCCCCAATCTCAAGTCCCACACTTAAGACAAAAACATACTTCGGACTGAAGACACATTTGCAAGCTCGATCACTCGCTCTTTTTCTTAGCTGTTGAACTTGTTTTGATCTAACCTTACATACTTAAACCTCTTTTAAATGTATAACAACCTGAAATAATGATAATAATGGAAATAATAAAAAATACACTAATAAATGATCTTCATCCTTCAAATGTTCTCCAAAATATCAAGACTAAAAGACAACAACAGTGAATCTAAAATGATTATATAGTAATGTCTCTTAACACTTTATTAAACTGATAAAAGCTACCTTTTGGAATTCAAACAAGAAAAACAACATCAAACTTATTTTTGTGGGTTTTTAACTACTTTTATATAGGTCAATTTTACTTTCCCCTTTACAAATCTAAAAAAAGAATCCCCCTCGCCGCTGGGAAAACCCTGAAACTTCAGGTTTGGGGACTTTCCCAAATATAAAATTGGTGATTTATACTTCACTGCCACCCCGCCTACCCTGAGGATTTCCAACTGATTTAAGATTCCTGTCTCCTTTTGGCTGTTCCACTGTTATGAATCGCTCATTTTCCTTGGGGATGGATGTTAAAAATTTTCATATTTAAACATATTTTTTCAAGGAAAAAAGAAGGCAGACACCCTTTCCAGTTACCCAACTTTTCAAAATTGTTGATCTTGGGGAAGGAAAAAAAACCCCATAAAGGTAAAACCCAAAATTTTTCTCTTTTTAAGGGAAAAAACCCCAAACCTGACCCCAATCTGGCAATTAAAAATAAATCTCTGGACAATGTTCCCTTCTCCTTTTTGCCCCTATTTTATGATTTTCCCCCAGGGACAATTTTTATCGGGCAGAAAAGGTTCCCAAAACACCTCAGGGCTTTACAGAAAAAGAACCCCTTTTAATGTTATAACAAATTTTTTAACGGTCAATATAGTGATCTTTCCCATGATCTATTTATACCAAGGACTATATCCAGAACAAGAGGACATCCCCAAGTTAGGGGAAAAGGGTTTCTTAAAAAAATAAAAGGGGCCCATCAGGCCCGACCCAAAGCTTTCTTAAATGCCTAGTCCGCCCTGTCCTGTTATTATTTTCATTGACTATCTTTCAACCTGTTAAAGGGCTCTAAAATGTTTTTCCCTGGGGCCACTGGGCCCAAAACTGTTTTTCCAATTTCCATTGTGGTCTGACCAGTGAGTTTTTATAAATGGAAAAATTTAATGTTCTTATTTGCATCCTTCCCCCTTTTGTTTGACCCCATGATGGGTTTGCCCTGGCAGCTCCCTTGCCTGACACTGGCTGTTTCCTGCAATTATTTTTAAATTGCCCCATTAGGTTTCCCCCAAGCCCTTCTCCAGTAAATTTTTTCCCACTTTTTTTTTTTTTGACAAGAAATTTCATGGTTTGGATTTTTCTTCCCATGGGGTAAAACCTTCCCAATTTATTGTGTTAAACCTAATCTGCCACTTCTTTGTTTAGGTACAACCTTTTCCAAAGTCCCTTGAAAATAGTATTTTAAACCCCCGGGTTGTGTTAATTACTTTACAGAGATTAATATCATCTACAAAGATTGATATTAGTGTCAGGTTGTTGTAGGAAAAAAGGGGCTTTATTGAAAAACAAAAATGTACAACACAAAGAAAAACATAGTAAACAAGTGGTTGGATTCTTGGGAATGAGGGAGAAGAAACAAGAGTCCAAGAACAAAACAGATAATAACTAACCAAAGTAGAAGTCCAGGCAGCCAGAGAACAAATAGGAAACTGAACAGAACACCAGGCAGGACACAGCATATCCAGGCGAGTTAGGAAAATCTCAGCCGCCCAAAAGAGCCAGAGGCAGTTCCATATAGGTGGGTCAGATAATAAATGAACTCCATCTGGGAGAGTGCTCAGAGGCTGCTTAATTATTGTCGTGCTGTAATACACGGCAAACGCAGAACAGCCCCCGGGGTTAAGGGCATGAAATGAGTACAATCCCAGGCAGATTATGACAATTCTAGTATGCAATCCTCTTATAAGGTCATTAATATATACTGACCACTGTGGTACCCCACTGGTAACAGGAATCCAATCCAAGTATGTACCATGAATCACCACCCTTTGTTTTCTATTACTGAAGGAGTTACCCACTTGCAAACATTTTCTCCCATCCAAGCATTCTCATTTTACTTACCAACCTTTGACATGGCACAGTATCAAATGCTTTAGAAAAATCTATATATATGACATCCAATGCCTTATCCGATCCAGTCTAAAACCAACCTTCTCATAGAAGCTGATGAGATTAGTTTGAAAGGACTGATCCCTTATAAACCTGCGTTGGAAGGGAATTCTGCATTTATTTTCAATGATATACTCCAGTATAGCATCTCTTAGAAAACCTTCAAACAACTTACCTAAAACAGATATTAAGCAAATGACCTGTAGTAATATCACTTTTTGACCCTTTTTTTGTGTTGTGGAGAAGTAAAAAACTTACCCACAATTACATTATTGTAAGAAGTAAATTCAGGTATATCTACTACTGTATAGATACCTATGCACATTTACTAAGAAAGCTTTTCTGTTTTAGACAAATCTCTTCCTTTCTTAGTACACTGTTCCTACTCCAGCTACTTTTACTCATTTTAAACAATTACTTATTTACTTTTCTAACTCTTCCTGCAAAGATGGTATCAATACTGTACAATTATGAGCTGGAAGAGCTGGCAGGTATTAATAAAAATTTCCTCAAGACATGAAAAAGGCTTATATGGCTCTTTAAAGGATTGTCTCCCTACAGATTTTCACAGAATGCATAATGAAATACTCTGTCATTTCCCTTTCAGACTGACTCATTGCATAAGCTCCCTGCTCTGTGTTTCAATTGCTAATTAGATTAGATTACTAAGCGCTTTTCAAACTGCTCTCAAACTTATCTGATCCCCAAAACAAAAGCCCTAATTACATTTTGTTTATTTTACATAAATCAAGCTTTTTACTGCTCACACATGGACATGCTTTTGACCCGTGTGAGACGTCATCACGTTAAATTTATTGAACAAACAAAGGGGATGTCCCCCGGGGGGGAAAAATGGCCCCTTAAGGTCAAACACTACCAGGGAAAAGGAAAAAAATAAACGGACTAGAGTGCTTGCTCCCTTCCCCTGACACTCCATATTTCCGGCAGTCCCCATTTAACAAACCAGGGGGAGAATGTTTAAGGTCGGTTTTCTATGGAACGAAATAGAGGGAGGGCAAAAATTTATTGTAAACTCCTTAGGGAAAAAAAGAGGAACAAAACAAAATTATTTGGAAAAGACTTTATTTTGGGGTTCCCCACAATTTTTAAAGCTATTTTTGTACGAGACAAACCCCTTTTAAAATTAAACCCTGATATATCCTTTAATGTTCCAGGGCTATGATTTTTGGGGGTTTTGTGATTCAATATGGTCTTTATACCAAGTGGACTTCTTGTTAGTTATCCAATTCTGGTCTTCATTATGCTCCAATTAACCTTACTTCCCTGACTGC
>JAODAL010028041.1:0-53965 GCA_025379985.1 Phyllomedusa bahiana | reverse complement strand
CAGGAGTTCTAATATTTGTATACTTAACAAGGCATAGTGTGTTCCTCTTTTAATAACTAAAATCACACAAACCACACACTAAAGACGTAAATGTACAATATATATATATTATATTTGGAGGAGATAATTCTTACAGGCCATTGTCTATTAACAATGAATTTGTAGAGGTTTCCCTTTTACATATCAACTTCTATACAGAAAAGATGCAAAATGTTTAAAACTAACTGGTTACAGCAAAGGTAAAGGATGAACCAATAAAGTCATCAAAATCCAAAAACTTGTCTTGAATGTAAACATTTCCATGTGAACACATGAATTCTTGGGTTGTCGAAAGGCAAGAGCACAAAGAAATAGCACAATGGTGATATATAGAATGCATCATGTTATGAATATTAAATAGTAAAATTAATTCTATAGAATTAATATTTTTATAGTAGAATGAGTTATGTGCAGCTTTTTATGATACACAATCAAAAAATAACACTTTTTAAAAATTAAAATGGATATTCCAATGTAAAGCATGTATGGCCTCTTAATTATATAGGATGTCAGTCATTGGACCTCTACTGATTTAACATTTATCATCTATCCATTGGATTAAAGGACATATTCACAGGTTATGGTCAAATCACAGAAATCCAGACACTGCTAAGGCATCAATGCATATTCCTCAAACTCTTCTTCATTGTTAGGTTATAGGAATATTCCTGCAATACATTTATTATAAGTTTGGATAAGGTATTTTATCCTCAGATAGCCTGCATAGTATATTAATCTGAGTTGTAGGATTGTGTATGGAAATGATCTATCATAGAAGTTTTTTTGTTCACTCTAGGACTTTGCATAAATGCTTTTTCTTTTTTCACAAAGCAATGATAAAAATGAATTGTCAATATCCATTACATGGAGAACGGTTTTATTCAGAAGATTGAAATACATGTCTGTTTGATGGAAGGCTACCAGATGGCTATTGGACACCGGAGGCTGGCAAGTCGATCCTGTTTTATAACTCCCATCTGAATGCCGTCTGTTGTGAAAGCTGGCCTGCAATTATTGATATATAGAAAAATACTAGTTGCTGATATTTACTGTTCACATTCTACAATGAAATTACTAAACAATCGTTTAGCCCTTGTTTCAAGGTCAGCGTGAAATGAATATGATTAGTCAAGCTAATTATTAACTCATATGTTAATATTTAGAGGAAAGGGCATTTAAGGATTAATAATAGAAAGGTATGACTTGTGCCGTTCACTTTTACCAAAATCCTATGTTTTGTGACCAATACTTTATGTTGAGGCTTATTTCCACTGCATATAGAAATGAGTGCTCCTAGGCAGTCCTAGGCTCAGAATAAACATGAAGCCTAGTATAAGCAGGGGTGTAACTATAGGGGATGCAGAGTTAGCAGTCGCTACCAGGCCCTGTAGCCTGAGGGGGCCCAAAAACCCTCCTGCCACATAAGACGATACCAGCATTGTAAGTGGCGCCTGGTAGCTTGGGGGGCCCATTTCACTTTTTGCACTAGGGGCCTGTAGCTTCCAGTTACGCCTCAAAGTATAAGTAATACAATTTCACCATCTACAACCTCATGGACAGCCGAGTATGGCATTTTATACTAAACAGAATATCCCTAAGTCTTGAAGAAACACTTAAATCTAATTATTTGACCCAATCCTAATATAATCAAAACTGCTGCAGGAGTTGGAACTTCTTTTCATAGCATTCAGAAATTTTTAGAATCTATAGGAAGTATTAATTTTATTAGGATGGCTTTAAGCCAAGGAGTACCACGTTTTGTTCAGCAACATGTAGATTCTGGTGTCAGAGTTAGTTAGTGCTCACCTAGGAGGAAGAAAACTCACTAGTCCCACCTATTGAAGATAGTTACCCTCATAGTCAATGTTTGATGCTTTATCATATCATGTAGCCTAACAAATACCCATTTGAAGATGATGGTTTCAGTGTTTTTTTCCCTTGAAAATAAAGAGCAGAATTGTCATGTTTTCTAACACAGGAGGTTTGAAACACTGGATATGCGGATCCTCTGGGCCACTGTGAGTGTAAATGGTATAACTCGCAGTGATAGCCGAAGTGCAGGACAGGGACAGCGGTAATGAGGACAGGTCACAGCAGATGTAGCCATAGACAGGTAGCAGAGTCCCAGACAGATAACGGTCTTGATACAGCAGCGAATAACAGCAGGTAGTAGCAGATTGGTACAACGTCAGGAACAGCAGGAAACAGGTGTGCTGAATAGCGTAGAGTTAATGCTGGTACACAAGTGACTCAAGGGTTAAGTCAGCAAGAGCACAGAAAACAGGGGTCAGGCTTCTAGGATGAACACCAACAAACTGACCAGGAGCAAAGGCAGGAAGTTGCTTAAGTAGCCAGGGATCGCAGTTCACGGGGCAGGAAATTAGGACACTGTCCCTTTAAATACAGAGCAGTGCCAAACACGCCCGTAGAGGGCGCTTGCGCACGCACGGGACGTCAGGGAGCTGGAGGAAGGATAGCAGACTCGTATCTGCTGATGGGCACCGCCGCCGGCACCGCATTACCAACAGGAGCTGGGACAGGTGAGTAACAAGTAACAGGGACACTGGCTGCCACAACCCCTGGGGAGCCACAGCAGAGACATGGGAGACATGGGCATGCCAACAGTCCATGGCAGGGACCGCAGCGTGAACCGTGACAAGAATTTTGGCTTGCTGAATAAGATGTCATTATGCAATCTTGGAGGGCCACTGGCTCTCTTTAAGAGGATGAGTTATGTATAGATTCTTAACTGCAATACTTCTTGGGAAAACAGTATTCAAATGAGTAGTTTTACAGACAGAAGAAAAAACTGGCTTAGTGCTAGAGATAATGTCTATTATGGACAATAGAAACATAGTTATTATGACTAGTGATAAGCGATTGTCTCAACTATCGTTATCGATTCGATAGTCGATATCGGAAATTATCATGACGATATCTGATAGTCGATAATAGATTATCGACAATTACCATTTAAGTCTATGGGAGAGGAAAAACACCTTCATTCTTACACCCAAACAGGGGTGGAGAAGCTGGAAATAACATCCACAACAGTAAACTGGATACGTGCTACATCTTAGGCAAAACAATTAGGCAACAAGAGTCACAGAGAAAACCTCACAGACAAGAGTTATAGTGACGTCAAAGAGACACCTTGAAGAGGTAGCATGGTATGTGCCCAAGGTAGTCCGATACAATAGAGTAAATTATACATCCAGCACAAGAGAGAAATAAAGAGCCAGGGGGTAATGAGGCCCAAAGGAGCTGTTGAGAAATGAAGATACCTAGGAGACATCTGAATGCACCAGAGGCTGTGACAGTCAAATGAATGTGAAACAACTCCCCTCATTTCCAGACAATTATAGGGTCTATATTAATGAAGATTGTTTGGAATCTCTATTAATTTATGGTCTTTATTTCTTTAAAGGGCTCTATATTATTGTAATAGTCTGGTTCCTGTTCTGCATTTCTTTAGATGTTCTTGGGTCTGTATCAAGGGGGTTAGGACTTGAGGGTATAAGGTGATCTAGCCTGGGGTCTAAACATTTTATTAGCGACTTTTCAGAAATTCCTATTATTCCTTCCACAATTTTGGCAGGTATGGATAATAGACACATCTACACTTTAAGCTCTAACATAATAATATGTATTTGGAAGGGACTCTGTTTCTGCAGACCTTGCACCTGTTTCACAGTCAATTGCAACAAGGTAAATTTAAAATACTGTGTTTACCTTTCAGAAAAAAAAAATCAGTCATCATTACAGGAGAAAGCAAAGATCATGAGTGATGTACTTAAGTAGCCATACTAATGTAATGAGCACAGAGCTGACGGAACGCAGCAATTCAGACCACTTCTAGACCTTTGCCTGAGAAGTGTCCTAATTAACTTGACAGCAGTTTGGCAAGAAGATTTTGAAATTTAGTCATCCACCCTGCAGGCTCCTAACTTAATATCCTTTGGGGGTGTAATACTGTACTAACTTTCTACTAGCTTCTGTACTCCTAAGGATAATAAAAAAAAAATCCAAGATTCATAATATGAAATATTCTTATATGAAAATACTCTCAAACAGACACCACAAACATATTTAGACATCTATAAAAAAAATACTTACACATACAGTATACACATAAACATACAGGCATGTACACATCTGCATACACAAAATACAGACATAAACCTATAGATATATACCAATTCTTATAAACATACTTAGATACAGATATCTGTATAAACATACAAGCAAATCCAAACCTACACATAAGTACACACAAAATAGACACAAAGCTACATCATTTCAAAGACAATCATCTTGGCTTGACTTGCAAAAATTTAGCATATGCGTAATTATGAACATTATTGTCATGTAACTGCATTGTTACTATTTTGCTCCTAAAAATGTATATTTTGTTTATTATTTTGTTAGTATTTTGTAAATCCATATTCGTCTTTCAATACTGCCTGAATCCTCCTGAGCTCTTGATCACATTCAAGCAGGTCTCGATTTGATCCCAGGTCTCTACTATATGTTTCAAATGTTGGGGCATATTGGCCGACTCACTTGATTGTGAATACAGCTGTTTCTTCAACTTTACCCACAAGTATTTGATTGGGTTGAGGTCTTATGATTGTGGGGGCCAATCCAGCAACTCTATATCATTGTAATTGAAACATTACAATCTTGGTCGTTGTCCTGCTGGAACACAGTGTTGTCCCTGTCAAACCCATAGTACTTGAGTGTACAAAGTAACTCATCTTGTAGGATACTCATGTGTAGCTCAGCATTGAGACCAATATCAATCCTAATGAAGTATCCGACGTCATTGGCTGAGAAACAATCCCATGTCAATATGCTTCCTTCACCGAATCTGACAGTTTCTTCAATTTCTCGATCCGTTAACCTCCTTTTCCCTTGATTCTTCCAGATCTAGTCTAATGACTATCATCTCATTGCTCCAAATCACCCATTTCCAGTCATCTACTGTCCACTTTGTGTACTTTTTTTTAAAACCTGAGCAGACGCTTGTTATGACGAGATTGAAGTCGAAGCGTCTTCACTTATTTTCAGACCACCATTCCAGACTTGTGTAGTGCACGTCACACGTATAGATGGGTGAATTGATTCTAACAAAGTAGAATTCATTTAGAATTTCAGCAAAACTTCGATTCTGCACGAAGTCGAAGTTTGAGGTGATTTGCGGGAATGAAGCGTGTTTTTAATTGATAAAATGGCCGCAAGCACATGGCACTACATGGTGCAAAGAAGTCTGGGAGGAAGAAAGGAACACCCTCAATGACATGTGCAGAGATGAAGCCAATCAGAGACCGGCGGGATTCTGTGACGTCACCGCGCTATATAAGTCCGGAGGCGACGCTGGGAGCTCACACTCCTCATCTCGTTGTGCTGTGCTGCAGTAGCTGCAGCTCCAGTATTAGAGATCTCACAAAAAAGAAATTTGTTTTTAACAACAATTTTTTTTGGGGGGGTGTCACTGCTTCTATCAGAGACTGCTCCTCTTCCGTTATAATTTTGATTTAGTTTGTGGGGTATTGTAATTGAAGTCAGTGTGGGTCCAATTCTGCTCCCATATATATTTTAACGCCATCTGGTTCAGTTCTGGAGACATTAAAATATCCAAGGGTTGTCTTAAGCCTGTTTGTGCTTTCGTATTCAGTAAAAGAAACGGCTTTTTTACACTCCACATACCAATTAAGTTTTTTCTGCTGATTTCTGTAGCACAATTTATATCCAAGTGTTAATTAAGCATGTTGTGCTTTTGTAGTCAGTAAAATATACAGCGTTTTTACACGCCACATACCAGTTAATTTTTTCCTGGTGATTTCTGTAGCACAATTTATATCCAAGGGTTAATTAAGCGTATTTGTGCTTTTGTAGTTAGTAAAATATACAGCATTTTTACACCAGTTAATTTTTTCCTGGTGATTTCTGTAGCACAATTTATATTCAAGGGTTACCCAAGCCTGTTAGTGGGTTCATTTGGAGTCAAATACAGGGTGTGTATTTATCATATACAGATATCTTCATTAACCAGAGTCTGTAAATTTTTGAACAAACAATATGTCAGACAGAGAGGTGGCAGGCTCTTCACATATGAGTGGCAGTGGCACAAACATTCCTGGAGCAGGAACAGGTTGCAGCACAGTAATGGGACCCTCGCAGCAGGGGGTCACTCGGTGAGGCCAGAACTGCCGGTGTCATCTAGCGGCCGTGTGTTGTTCAGCAACCCAAGGGTTCTTGGTTGGTTGATTAGATCATTCACTTCCTCCCAGATGACATCTGACAACCCCAGCCAAGAGTCGGTTGGAACGTCAGACACAACCCTTAGTTGGCATGGCCCAGGGGGGTCAGCGGCCTCACCTGTCCTCAACCGCCCCTGTCCCATCCAGTTCCATCAGTCAGAGATCTACTATGTGGTCTGGACTCAGCGCCACTATACAGCGAGGATGAACAATTTGAGGACAGTCAGCAGCTACTTGGCAGTAGGTGGCAAAGTATGGATGTGGAGAGTGGCGAGGGAGGTCATGTTGTTAGGGGTCAGCCTCTGCATACCAAGACCGTTGAGGAGGACAGCAGTGAAGATCCAACAATAATTGATAATGATGTAGCCGATCGCACTTGGGAGCCAGGTGAAGCAAGGGCTTCATCATCGTCAGGAGAAGAGGGTGTCAGCTGGCGCGTCAGGCCGCGGCTCAGAGAGCAAGTGGGTAGTGTGGCCGTGAGTTAGCAGGGTAGCAGCAGTGCAAGGTCGAGAGCCAAATGGCCATGGGGTAGAAAACCCGCTTCGCAGGTCCAAGAAAGGAGCGGCACAAGGGCTCAGCGAGCCAGCAGTGGTAGTAGTCACTCAGTGTGAAGCGTTGGCGGTAAAATCAGCTACTCGCTGGTGTGGCATTTTTTGCTAAGACAACAGGGGAGCCGAATATGGGTATATGTAGAATCTGTGGGCAGAAAGTGAAGCGTGGCCAGGGAGCTAACGTTGGCACCAACGACCTGCGTCAACACATGCAGCATCACCATCTGGTGGCCTGGGAGAAACGTGGCTCAGATGTGGTGGTCCATCCTGTCGCCTCAGCAACAGTAGCAGCAACGCCCAGTGGCACGCAAGCCATTTCAGCACGTCAAGGCTCCACCACCTCTGCAGAAGGGAGATGTTTCTCTTTGCCATCATCTCCCAGTCCAGATGCTCCTGCTCCTCGCTACTCATGGCGCCAGCACTCGTTCAACGAGGAGATTGCAAAGAGACAACAATATGCGTCCAACCATCCTAAGGTGTAGAAGCCGACCATGCTCATACCCAATTTGTTGGTACTGCAGTCTTTCCCTTTCCAAATGGTGGACTCTGCACCGTTTAAAGAAAACTAAATGGCTTGTGCCCAAGCCGAGGTGGAGTTTCAAAGCCGTAATTTATTTTCCCAAAAAAGGGCCCAGTACCAGCCCTTCCCCAAATATGTAGAAACAGAAGGTGGGCCAGTCCTTGAGCTTGTCGGTTTGTTCCAAGGTACATGGCAGCGCGGACTTGTGGAGCTGTAACTATGGTCAGGGCCAGTACATTTCCTTTATGGCCCACTGGGTGAATGTGCTTCCTGCCCAGCCACACAACTTGGACAGGAGACGTCGCTTTCTCCTCCACGTTGTCAAACTGCTGCTCCTGCGCCAATGTCTGCCTCCTCCTCCACCACCACCACCATCTCAGCCTCCACTAGTACTGCTCCATCATACAACATGTGTAGGGCACAGCGGTGTCACGCAGTTCTACACTGGCTTTTCCCCTGCGAAAGAAGTCAAACACGGAGGAACTGCTCCCCGTTCCCTGCAGCAAGAAATCGATGTGGGCTTTCTGAAATGGCCAGGAAACTGTGCATGCACTTTCCGATCCTAAAGCTAGGAAAATCCCTCCCCGAGTTGAGCGGGATTAAGGCCTCCCCCAACACACTCTGATATGCGATGTTTCCAACCGTTGGAATTCCAGCCTGCACATGTTGGACCGACTGTATTAACAGATAAATACCATTAACGATTTTTTTATTATCCAGGCAGACAGGAATGCTCCCCTGTGTAACATTTATGTCAGCCAGTGGCAGCTCATGCGTGACACCAGCCGTTTTGTGAGGCTGTTTTAGGAGGCGACGTTATTTGTCAGTCGCCAGGACTACGGGATGAATAACATCATTTCCCCTGCTTCATGTCCTGGAACAGATGCTGAAAAATCTGTCTTGGCAGGGGACTGGAGACGTGGCAACTACATCTCACGGCCACATGAGTCCGGTGGGAACTGAAGTGGAGCAGGAGGAGGTTGAGGACATTGAAGCACAAGCATTGTTTGGTGAAATCAGTGTTTTTTCTACCCAGGTGACATGAGAGGAGGAGCAGGAGCAGCTGGAGGAGGTAGATGGAGATGAGGAAGACGAGGCAGATGACCCCTAAGCACCGTGGCAGTATACAGTGGAGATGGAGGCAGGGAGTCCCTCAGAGTCACGCGCACATGGCATGTAGCATGCTGATTTGCCTGGTTAGTGACAGCCGAATAGTCACCATCCGGCAGAGGCATGACTTTTGGCTCTTCACCCTCTTGGACCCTCGCTACTGGTCCAAAATGGGAGCCTTTTTTCCAGCTGCTGAGAGGGAGGACAAACTCAAATACTATA
This sequence comes from Phyllomedusa bahiana, assembly GCA_025379985.1. Lineage (NCBI taxonomy): Eukaryota > Metazoa > Chordata > Amphibia > Anura > Hylidae > Phyllomedusa > Phyllomedusa bahiana. Next base: position 45,260 of record JAODAL010028041.1, on the reverse strand, counting down.
GAGAAATCCTCTGTCGTCAGTTGGCCACTGCCTATGTGCAGAAAGTTCCATCCTCTGACCGGAGGGTTCCTCAATGCTCATGTACTACTGCCACGGCTGCTGTGGGAAGGTGGGGGTAGGAGCAGTACCAACTAGATCAGAAGCAATCTAAGTCTGGAGTCACTGATGAGCAGCTTCCTTCAGCTGCCTAGTCAGGAGGGCACTCGCCAGCAGCAGCAGCAGGACCTGGAGCAGACCCTGAACCAACAGGTGGTGGCCTACTTGGACAGCACTCTGCCACCCCAGTTAGAAAATCCGCTGGACTACTGGGCAGCCAAACTGGATGTGTGGCCACAACTTGCCGAGTTTGCAGTGGAGAAGCTGTTCTGACCGGCCAGTAGTGTGGCATCGGAGCGGGTGTTCAGTGCGGCGGGGGCCATCGTTAACCCATGGAGAACCCGCTTGTCCACTGGAAATGTGGAATGACTGACCTTTGTCAAGATGAATCAGGCTTGAATCGGCCAGGATTTCCACATACCAATGCCTTAGGCGTCAGATTACATCAGCCAAGACGACTCAACAAAACTTTGAGAAATGAGTTTGGATTCAAACTACCTTCTTCACCCACTATTCTGATGCCGCTACCCGCCTGATGCCACACATCTCTTGCCAGTTTCTCCATCTGCCTCCCACAATCTTTACCAGGGACTGGTATTGCCACCCACCTCCACACTCTGTCATTGTGCCACTCTATGACCTCATGCTGCTGCTGCTGTTGCTGGTACCGTGACCTCCACACTGTGTCATTGTGCCACTCTCTGACCTTATACTGCTGCTGCTGTTGTTGCTGCTGCCGTCACCTCCACACCCTGTCATTGTGCCAATCTATGACCTCATGCTGCTGCTGCCATGACCTCCACACTCTGTCTTTGTGCCACTCTGTGGCCTACTCCTGGGGGGTGCCACCTCCCCCACTGTGTCATTTTTTGCCACTCTCTAAACCTCATGCTGCTCCCGTTGATGCTTTTCCCTCCACACTCTGTCATTGTGCCCTGTCGGGCCCTCTGCTGCTGCTGGGGGCTGCTGTCATGACCTCCACACTCTGTCTTTGTGCCACTGCCCCCTCCAAGCACCTTTGGCTTTTATCCAGGGGAAAGGGAGGCAATCAAAATAAACCTTGCGCACAGGGCCCAAACCCCAGCTTTGGCCGTTTTGGCTGGCTAGTGACCCCCGAATATCACCACCCGGGCAAAGGGATGATTTTCTGGCTCTCCCCCCCTCTTGGATCCCTTTTTACCAGCCCCAAAATGGGACCCTTTTTTCCCAGTTTGCTGAGAGGGGGGGACAAAACTCATGTACATAGGGGAAATCCTCCAAAAACAATTTTGCTAATGTTCTAAAACCCCTTTTTTCCCAAGGCAATTCACCCCCATCAGTTTTCCCTCTTTTAATACCAAAAAAAATTTCCCCAATGCATTTATTATGAAGTATAAAGTATGGTATTTTGAACCCAGTTTCTGCGGGGACCCCAATTTTGTTCAAAGCAGCTTTATGAAAACTTGAACAAAGGGAGACCAATTTAGTAAAAAACTGGAAGGGAACAAATGCTGCAAAAACTGACTTTGGATTAGCTTCTTCAATATGAAGAATGTGAATTGTATGGCCAAACTTATAGGAAAGTAAAACACCTCCGGGACTATGAAATAAATAATAATGATCTTTAGAGCCTACAGAGAAAACGTTTCCTTGAGCCTCATCTGTCACATGAATGTGAATCGTATGTTCAAATTACAGACAGGAAAAACCGCCTCCGCCTCCTCTTTGAGCCTCGTCTGGTCATATACGTGGTACGGTCCTCTTGCCTCCGTCCCTTGACCAGGATCTTTGCCGGCGTTCTGACCTTACACTTGCCCTGACTCTGATTTGCCTTTCAAATTTTGTACCCTTGCTACACCTCGGCTGCCACCGCAAGCAAGTCACTTCAGGGAAGCGACCTGGTAGACTCCCGCCGCAGCAGGTCCATCCTGCTTTACGGCGGGCTTTGGTGAAAACCCGGGACCTACTTAGATTCTATGGCTATTGCCATCGTCCCCTTACTGTGCTGAGACCTGTGGTGGCTCCAGTAACCTGCTACCAAAAGAAATGGCATGGCTGCTTTACACCATATTTCATAGTTTCATAGTTTGTAAGGCCAAAAAAAGACGAGACGTCCATCAGTTCAGCTTGTTGTGCTATGGTGTTGATCCATGAGGAAGGCAAAAAAAAACCCCTATGGAGGTAGGAAGCCATTTGTCCTCATTTTAGGGGATAAATTCCTTCCGACTCCAATCTGGGCAATCGGAAAAATCCCTGGATCAATGACTCCTCTCCAGAATCTAGACACTATACTTGTTTTATATTAGTACGCTCAGAAATGCATCCAAACCCTTTTTGAACTTGTTAGGGAATTCCCATAACACAGTGCCTTGGCTGAGAGTTCCACAGTCTACTGCTCTTACAGTAAAGCATCCCTTTCTATGTTTATGTTAGAAACTTTCGTTCTTCTCAAGACGTAGAGGATGCCCCTTGTTATAGATACAACCCTGGTATAAATAATTCTTGGGAGAGATCTCTATAATTGACCTTTGTTGTATTTATAATATTTATTATGTCCCCACGAAAGCCGTCCTTTCTCTAAGCTAAATAAACCCCAATCTTGTTAATCTTTCGGGTATTGTAGTCCACCCCCGTCCCCTTTTTTTATTTTTGTCGCCCGCCCTTTGTACCTGTTCAAACTCTACAATGTTTTTCCCGTGCACTGGTGCCCAAACGTACACAATTTCCATGTTTGGTCAACCGGCTTGTAAATGGGGGGAATATTTTCCATATGTGCCCCTATGCCCCTTTTAAGCACCCATACCCATTTGCCTTGGAGTGCTTAGGGGCACTGGCTACTACAATTAAGTTTACTGTAAACCCGGGCCCAAGTCCTTCTCCATGTACTTTTACCCCGCCTTTTTTTATTTAACATTTTTAGTATGTATGGTTTTTTCCCCCCCCAGTGCAAACCTTCATTTATTGTGTTAAAACCCCATTGATTTCCCCGCCCCGGCCCCCAAATTATCCAATCCCTTTGTAATAACACATTTTTCTCTTTTGTGTTGTTACTTTCAGAGCTTATATCGTCTGCAAAGCTCGTATTCAGTTTGTTTTTTCCCGCTGCGTGCCATGACTTTATCGGGCTGCATTCCCTTTTCATTTTTTTTGGTCTTTTTTGCCCCCGTAGTGCCAAGGGAATTTAGAGTGAATGTTTCTAAGCGGCGGCAGTCATTGGTGTCATTTTTAAAAACACGCATTGTATGAAGACCAAACCAAGTCCCTCTGCATATTTTTAAGCACGGTAAATGTTCTACAGCACCCTACAGGCTTCTGCACCCAGGAAATGGGTTTTTTAAAAAGCGATTCATCCCAAAATTAAATTTTTGGGCCCCGAATTTTAATTTTGACGGGAAATTCGGGAAGTCGTCGAATCAAATTTTTTGGAAATTCACCCTGTGTCGTACGGTGCTTGCATGGGTCTGGGGTTCACTAACTAAAGCCACCCCCCCTGCCATGTTTTTGCGTCAGAACTGAAAACCTTGTGTGAGGCGACTTGTTACCCCCAGGGGTTTTTTGTCTGAATGTCCTCCTCTTGGCTGTGCAATGGATGGATTGGCTTCATTTCATATTCTTACTTCTGTCATGGCCTCACATAGGGCAGTTTGGCAATTTTAGTTTCCGAAAAACTGTTATCGATGAGCTGGATGATGGTGTTTTTCTCTCTGTTTGGGGAAATTTTCTCAGGGTGCTTCTTGATTTGACCAATGACCTTTATGTTTGGGAGTACCCCCAAATAACACACTGAGTATTATAATGTAAGAACGGGTTTTGAAATTTTTGTAGTATAAAAGAAGAAAAAATTTTCCACTACCAGGGAGAAAAAATTTTTAAACAATGCAATTACATGACAAGAATCTGCATAACTAAGCAATTTAAAATAGTTTCAAATCAATTTTGTATGAATAGCCAAGGTGATTTTTCTATAAAATGAGGGTTTTTTCTCACTTTCAAAGTGTAGGGGATGGTGAGATAGGGACCTAAAGTAAAAAAGTTCAAAACATATTCCCCTTTTTGTATGTCATTAAAAAGTTTTCTTTATAGTACTGTATTGTATGGATTTTGTAAAAAGTGATATTTTTGTTATTTAAATACAACCTAATAGACACTAGTAACAGCACTGTTATATTGGTGCAATTGTGTTTTTTCCCATTCCAACTAGCTGGGAGGGTGCATGTAGTGTCCAGCAGGTTAGGGCCAGGATTTGATTTTTTTCTGAGGGGAAATGATGACCACCATTAGCCCTACTTGCCTAGGGCACCAAAATGCCCTTTCCTACCCCTGCATATATAAACACTTAAAAAAATACATACACAAATAGACAGAAGCATACTGGCATATGTCACCTTACAGGTATGGTATGCACACACAAACATAGATATGTATACAGATACATATAAGCATACATACCAACATACAGACATATACACACACACCTGTACATAAAAATATACAAGACACATACAAACCCAATGGGGGGTATTTTTCAAACAAAAAAATAACATACACACAGAACCTAAGGCTTACTAATATACATACAGACCCAAAAAAAACAGCTATATAAACATAAGTATCAATAAAGGTTATCAACAGCACTCAATTTTTGGATGTTTGAATATAGTGGTTTTATTTACATCGATAGTGCTCCATGTAAGAGATAGATATTTATGTGACAAAAATGACTTTCGGTCACAAAGGACCTTTTTCTAACTGTCACTGAAAAAGAAAAATACAAATACATATGAATAGACATATATACAACCGTAAACATAAAATATATACATACTAAAAGGGGATAACAGTGCGAGCCCAACCAAAAAAAAGATAACAGGTATGTGTCTACAGCTTTACAAATCCATATGTATCTCTGATAATATGATCCAAAATGAGTATAATGCAGTGAATAGGTGGTATAACCAATAGGTTGCACCTAGATATACATATGCTGAAACATGTGAATAAGGGGGAAGAACCCCTCCCCATCCCCCATCCCCGTAAGTGAGAGTCTGTATATTGAAAAAAAAATCTTGGAGGAGACAATGGCATGAAGCAAAACATAGAACAAAATAGTATTTGTATGAGTAGCCTGTTAATCCCTATACTGGCTGTCCTCAAAAAAAAACTAGAAAAAAAAAGGGGAAAGGGGGGGGAGCAAGTACTGGTAAAAGTTGGAAAGCGCCCAGCCCTGGGAAAGAGCGTGGGTTCCCGGATACCGGTATAAAAAAGAAAAAAACGCAATCGCGCCGGTCACAGCGCTGCAAAATTAAAGGAGGGGTACGCCGGCCCGCGCGGTTTTCGCGCGGGACAAGCATACCCGAAAAAACCGCTGAGTAGAAAATCTGCGCTGACCCCTGGGAATGACGAACAGGAGTCGCGTGAAGGAGAAGCTGTTAGAGATGAGGATGTCAGGAAGAATGATACAGAGAGTATAATTGTAATACAAGGGAAAAATAAAAATAATAAAATGTGTATGGGGTGATTGAGTGTGAACGTGATGGTGATGTAAATGAAATATATGAAAAAATGGAATGATTGTATAAATGAAGGAATTAGATGTGCTAAATAGCGAAAATGAAGGTATACTGAATAGGGGATGTTAATAAAGGTAAGAGGAGAAAAAAGGAGAAAAAAAAGAAGAAAAAATAAAAATAAAAGGTGTATATAGAGATACAGGAGTAAGGAATCGAGATAAAGGAGAGTGAAGAAAATGTACAGAATAAAGGAAAGAGTTGTATGATAGATGATTTCTCATCCTGACGTAGTCCCTGGTCTTTTAACGAAGCTGTGAAAAGAAGGGAAAAAACAATTATTGCGTAATCCTATGAAAACAAGTAGTGCTGAGTGATTACGTTGGCCATCGACATCGGTCGATGGTCGATAGTCGGCCATCATCGACAAGATAGTCGATAGTCGATAGTAGATTATGATCGATGACCATTAAAGTCTATGGGAGAGCAACAACACCTTCATTCTTACACCGAAACAGGGCTGGAGAAGCTGGAATTAACATCCACAACAGTCAAAAGGATACGTGCTACATCTTAGACAACACACTTAGGTTATAAAAGCCACAGAAAAAAAATCACACACCATTCACTATCCCTGTCTTGCACCACAGCATGAGCCTTAAACCTGCATGACCCACAAATTAAAAAGTGCCAGAAGGCAGTATGATTTGAACCATCATTGTACTTGAACTGGACATTGAATATCCCTGTCCTGGAATGCAGCATGAGCCCCAAACCGGCATGACCCCCAGATTTAAAAAGTGCCGGAAAAAGGAGTCTTTCAACCACCATTTTAGTTGAACTGGACATTAACTATATCTGTCCTGTACCGCAGTATGACCATTAAACCTGTCTGACCCACAGATTAAAAAGTGCTGGGATAAGGAGTCTTTCAACCATCATTTTAGTTTCACTGGACATTGACCATACCTGTCCTGGGCCACAGCATGAGCCCCAAACCTGCATGACCCCAGATTAAAAAGTGCCGGAAAAGGAGTCTTTCAACCACCATTTTAGTTTCACTGGACATATACTGTCCTTGCCCAGGGTAGCGCTTGCCCCTCCATATGAGTGCGGACATATTGAGCTTCACTTGGAAATACTGGTGGTTAACGCTCCTCTTCCACCCAGGTGCCCTTTTTCTTGGCATTCTTTTTCTCATTTTACTCAACGTGCTGGAGGAAATTGTCTCTGTACTTTGTTCTCTGTCCGTGCTCCATACTCCATGTCCTCTGAATAACCTACATCTGGTCAAGTTTTCCTATACCTCACTTGTACAATTCAGAGGAATTTTTTTACCAGCTTTTTTGTACATGCAAGTTTTTTAGTAGTTTAATTCTAGAAAACACATTTTTAAAATAGGATGGAATCCCACCATGTCTTTGTTTCTCTTTTTTTAATTGTATTAAATGGGTTGTCTCAATACAGGGATTGATAGCTATGTTAAAGATCTTGCAAAAACAAGTCATTTTGCAATATGTGTCCATTAACAGTGTCCTACCTATTCCTGTTTCTGACAGCACCATCTCCCTTGAGCCACTCTTGACCATTGTGAAGAACAAATGTCTGTTAGAAGCAACATTTTTTTATAATAGGACCTGTAGTATAGCTGCATGTCACAGCAAAATGCCCCCAAAAATTCAAAACATGACCCATGAGCCACTTTTGACAATTGTGAAGAACAAATGTCTGTTAGAAACAACATTTTTTTTTATAATAGGACCTGTAGTATAGCTGCATTTCAAAGCAAAATGCCCCCAAAAATTCAAAGCATTACCCTTGAGCCACTTTGGACAATTGTGAAGAACAAATGTCTGTTAGAAACAACATTTTTTTTTTATAATAGGACCTGTAGTATAGCTGCATTTCAAAGCAAAATGCCCCCAAAAATTCAAAGCATGACCCTTGAGCCACTTTGGACAATTGTGAAGAACAAATGTCTGTTAGAAACAAATTTTTTTTATAATAGGACCTGTAGTATTGCTGCATTTCAAAGCAGCATGACCCAAAAAATTATAAAAATGACTACTACTCAGCCACTGTTAAAAATTGTGAGGGAGAAATGCCACTTAGAAGCCACATTTCTGTTCCAAAGGACCATGATTATTGCTGTATCTCACAGCAACATGACCCCAAAAAATTATAAATATGACTTCTCAGCCACTATTAAAAATTGTGAGGGAGAAATGCCACTTAAAAGCCATATTTCTGTTCCAAAGGACCATGATTATTGCTGTATCTCACAGCTACATGACCCCAAAAAATTATAAATATGACTTCTCAGCCACTATTAAAAATTGTGAGGGAGAAATGCCACTTAAAAGCCACATTTCTGTTCCAAAGGACCATAATTATAGCTGTATCTCACAGCAACATGACCTCAAAACCATTGACAATGCGAAAACTTCTAAAGATAAAGTGAGTAAATGGAATACGGTGTTGTCATGAAACCTTGCTGTCTTTTACAGTCTCCTCACAGCAAAACCAGCAAAATGAACTGTTGGGAAAAGAGAATAAAAATTGTAGTAAGAAATGATCATTTTAAAATAAAGTTTTCTAGAGGACCATTTCTGTTTGAGAAGGAATGTGAAGTAGACCAGCAACTAATCGGTGACCTCGGCAATTGGGGCCACAACATCATCAGAGATCCATGCCTGATTCATCTTGATGAAAGTCAAACGATCCACATTATCTGTGGAAAGCCGGATGCGTTTGTGTGTAATGACTCCTCCAGCTGTGCTGAAGGTCCGCTCAGATATGACGCTGGCTGCTGGGCAGGACAACACCTCTATGGCGTGGCGAGCGAACTTCGGCCATTCGTCCATTTTGGATACCCAGAAAGTCTATTGGTCCGGAACACATACAAAAACATCGGTGTTGAGATGCAGATAGTCGTGCACCATGATCTTAAGCTGGTCTCTGTGTGTTGGATGTGTGCCCTGCATTGCATGCGTTGGTGAGGTGTTAAATAAAGATTGCCAGAGGTCACCCATTAGGCTTCTGCCACCTTGCCTGCTGCTGCCGCTATGGCTACTTGGCACTCTACTGCTGTCACGTCGCTGATGTTGTTCCACCGTGACATTTGGGGAACGTGAAGCAGACGCAACAGATGTCTCCAGTTGATCAATCAGCAAGGTCTCCATTTCCTGCATTTTACTCTCTATTTGGGTGGGTGGAAGGAAAGTGCTGAGTTTTGTTTGTACCGGGGATCCAGGAGGGTGCCAACCATTAACTGTTGGTCATTTTGATGGCCTTAATGCGAGGATCATGTTGGAGGAAATGGAGCATCCAAGCACTCATGTGAGAGATGGAGCCTTGATTTCCCAAGCCTCTGGGTCGAGGGGCACTAGCAAACTGATCTTCCTCATCTTCCTCCTCCGCCGCAAATTCATGCCAACCTCTTTCCAAGGCAGGGACGTCGGTAACGTCGGTGTCTAGGAATACCTCCTCCTCCTCCTACTCCTCCGCTGCCTCCGGCACAGCTTCAACACAGCCCTGACTTGCCTGAGATGATGCACCCTGAGAGCTGATGCGCCACCTTGCACTAGCTCTGGACCCCGAACCACTGCCTAATGAAGACTGATGAACTTGTGAAACTGTCAGGCCTTGTGGATTTGACAGAGAGAAAGGCTCCGTGTCCGCATCTGTGTCTGTCTCCTCCTCCGTCGCTGGCGGGACCTGTTGTTTCAGAGTGTCCAACGATCGTTCCAGAACTAAGATCACCACAATGCTCATGCTGACAAGGGCATTGTCCACACTGACCATTTTGGTGGCTTCTTCAAAACTGGCAAGGATGGTGCAGAGCTCTTTCACCTGCTTCCACTCTCGGTGGCTCAACACCCCGAGGTCCGCACCGCTGCTTGTCAGGCCATGTGTCCTTCGTACTGCGTAATGGCATTGCGCTGCTGCCACAATTGCTGGAGCATGTGGAGGGTGGAATTCCAGAGTGTTGCCACGTCAACAATGAGATGGTTGACGGGGAGGCCGAGCTGACGCTGCAACGCAGCTAGGCGGGACGAAGCAGGGTGCGAACGGCGGAAGTGCGAACTTAGACTTCGACCTTCCTCAGCAGGCAGTCCTACCCGGTAGCTCTTTAGAAATTTCTGGACGACAAGGTTCATGACATGTGCCAGGCAAGGGATGTGCTCCAGCCTACCGATCTTAAGGGCGGCCAGCAGATTTTGCCCGTTATCGCACACCACCTTGCCTGGCACAAGGTTCTTGGCACCCAGGCCAGCGCTCGGTCTCGTTGCGGAGAGCTGTCCACAGCTCCTGACCTTGTGTGTTGGACGTCTCCAGACAGATTAATTTCAACACGGCCTGGTTTCTCTGGGCACGTGATGCCACCAGAGGGACCTTGGTGAAAGAACCCTGCACCATCCCTGCGGTTTGAAGAGCGTGCGCCGAGCCTGACAGCCACCGTCACCCCCCAAAGACATCCACCCGGCTCACCCAGTGAGCTGTCACAGAGATATAGCGGCATTGGCCGTGCTTACTACTCCATGTGTCGGTGGTCAGATGGAATTTTCCGGCCACAGATGCAGGCAACGCGCTTGAAATTTTAGATGACACGTGGCTGGACAGGGCAGGGACGGCTTTTCTGACAAAGAAATGCCTGCTCGGCATCTGGTATTGGGGGCAGGCAAGGGCCATGACATGGCGGAACCCATCTGTGTCCACCAAACGGAAAGGCAACATTTCCAAGGCCAAAAGCCTGGCAATTGCCGACATTCAGTCTTTTGGCTTTGTGTATGGTTTGGTGTAAAGTGTTTCTTCTGCTCCCAAACCTGGAAGACAGAAGGCTGGCTGCTAGACTGGCTGCTGTAACGTCGTGCAGGTCATCAAACTGGCGGAAGGAGAAGGGGTAGGATGGTCTCCTGGTGTGGTGCTAATGGTACTCGGGCGACGGTGGAAGCTGAAGCGGAGGCTGATCCCTGATCATGACTCTGAGAGACATGGGCAGCTGAGGAACGCTTGGTGGTGGTGGAGGAGGAGGCGGAGACAGAGGGTGTGACAGTGGTTGGAGGCCTGGCGTCTGTCTGGCCTTTTTTGCCAAGTGGTTGCCTCCATTTCAACTCATGCATTCGCTGCATGTGACTAGACATGTTGGTGGTGGTTAACCACTTAAGGTTCTTGCCTCTACTTATGCGTTTACGGCAAAGGTGGCATATGACATCGCTGGGTGAATCAGAGGCTTGCTCAAAGAAGGCCCAGGCTTGAGAGGTCCTGGACCTTTTTGACTGCGATAAGCGAGGAGCAGGGTTTGCGCTGACCATGGCTGGCGGAATCATATCAGCGGACTTCTGCGACCGCCCTTTCCCTTTTTGAGGCGGAACCCATACTGACACTACCCCATGGTATTCCTCCTCGTCCAGTGATGAAGCGCTCGCAATCAAATTCTGCTGAAAAGACCACGTTGGATCCGCAATGTTGTCATCATCATCATCAACACAGGTGACTTCGTCGTCCTGACATTCTGCATCCAGGAGCTGCGGGCTACAAGCTAGAGGAACTGCAAGGCGTTGCCGACCGCCCGGGATTTTTGACGATTGACCGGCTTCCTTCTCCTTCTCTGATGGCATCAGTAACTGGCGTCAGAGCAGAGAAAATCATCCTCTATGGCCTCTTGATCTTTTAACATGCCTTCTGACCCCCACCGCATTTGTCATCAAAGAGGTCTTCAGAAAATGGATTATCCACAGTGGTGGGTACACGAGTTGACATTTGGGCTGCTTCATGTTGGATGGATGCTGGTTATGCTGATGACGACATTTGTGGCCGTGACTGGGAGGACGAGGAGGTAAGACTGCTGGATGCAGGTTGCATTAACCACTGAAGGACAGATTGGCGACGCTGTTCGTTACTGAGATTCACAGGGCCCTGACCCAGCGATGACAGGCCTGACGGTCCTGCAACTGATGATCCGCTGGCATGCGTGTTTTCGCCAGCACTGGAAGGAGCACCTTCTCTCTACCTCTACCATCCATGTCCTACCCCCCTCTTTGCTCGCTTACCACCTGAATTTCGCTCCATGTTCAGAAATATAAAAATTTTTGAAGGTATGGAAGAGTTTTGGAAAGTCTCTTATTAAAAGACGGCAAATCACAGCTATTCTCAAATCCCTCAAATCAAAACAAAATTGCTGGATTCAAATTTAACTGCAAAGTAGATCTATCAACAAAGCTGGCCTGCGCCAAAGTGAAAAAACACGTATCTGAAATGTATTCGGATAATAAAAGGTATTTTTGCCACCTATCAATTCACCTGTGGTGACTACAAAATTGCTGTATTCAAATTTAACTGCAAAGTAGATCTATCAACAAAGCTGGCCTGCGCCAAAGTGAAAAAACACGTATCTGAAATGTATTCGGATAATAAAAGGTATTTTTGGCACCTATCAATATTCATGTGGTGACTACAAAATTGCTGTATTTAAATTTCACTGCAAAGTAGATCTATCAACAAAGCTTGCCTGCGCCAAAGTGAAAAAACACGTATCTGAAATTTATTCTGAAAATACAAGGTATTTTTGGCACCATTCAATTCACCTGTGGTGACAACAAAATTGCAGTATTCACATTTAAGTGCAAGGTGCCTCAATGAACAAAGATGTAGTGCGCAAAAGTGCAAAAAACACGTATCGTAAATTTTTTCGGATAATAAAAGGTATTTTTGGCACCTATCAATTCACCTGTGGTAACTACACAATTGCTGGATTCAAATTTAACTGCAAGGTGGCTCTATCAACAAATCTGGACTGGGCAAAAGTGCAAAAAACACGTATCTGTAATGTATTCGGATAATAAAAGGTATTTTTTGGCACCTATCAATTCACCTGTGGTAACTACACAATTGCTGGATTCAAATTTAACTGCAAGGTGGCTCTATCAACAAATCTGGACTGGGCAAAAGTGCAAAAAACACGTATCTGTAATGTATTCGGATAATAAAAGGTATTTTTTGGCACCTATCAATTCACCTGTGGTGACTACAAAATTGCAGTATTCACATTTAAGTGCAAGGTGCCTCAATGAACAAAGCTGTAGTGCGCCAAAGTGAAAAAACACGTATCTGTAATGTATTCGGATAATAAAAGGTATTTTTTGGCACCTATCAATTCACCTGTGGTAACTACACAATTGCTGGATTCAAATTTAACTGCAAGGTGGCTCTATCAACAAATCTGGACTGGGCAAAAGTGCAAAAAACACGTATCTGTAATGTATTCGGATAATAAAATGTATTTTTTGGCACCTATCAATTCACCTGTGGTAACTACACAATTGCTGGATTCAAATTTAACTGCAAGGTGGCTCTATCAACAAATCTGGACTGGGCAAAAGTGCAAAAAACACGTATCTGTAATGTATTCGGATAATAAAAGGTATTTTTTGGCACCTATCAACCTGTGCTGACTACAAAATTGCTGGATTCTAATTTAACTGCAAGGTGGATATATCAACAAAGGTGGAATGGGCAAAATTGAAAATGAACACCTATCTGAAATGTATACTGATAATTAAAGTGGAGTTTTGCACCTAACAAAGAGACCTGCAGTTACTAGAAAAGATGTGTATCCTAATATAAGTTCAAGCTGCCCAATATCCAGGAAATATTTCAATAGAAAACTGTTAATAATAAAGCTATTGCAGTGCAATGTCTACACTCAGTCTTGGTGAACTTTATCCATTATTCTTTATCGCGCTTGTCTGTGTTCGCCCGTGGGCCCCCCCCCCGCTCCCGCCGTGACTTTACAGCGGTAGATGCTCCTTTAAAATTCTCTACCTAACTACATAAAATCTTCCAATCTCTAATCTAACTAAGTTGTAAAAATCACAGCTAACAGTAGAGCTTTCTCTATGAAGAAATAGATTAATTTCGCTGAGCTGTTTGGACACAAGCACAGCGCACGTCCTACTGCTCTGAGACGCTGAGAGACACTGAGGCTGAACAGGAAGGGCTGTTCTATGTAAAACGAAGTCATGTGATTTTTCCAGCCAATCGCAACCATACACATCCCAGTCATGACGTCGCACACACATCTCACCCTGCTCTATTCTGTAAGCTGATTTGCTGGCCGCCAAAATGACAGGAAGCGCCGATAATGGCGCGATCTTAATAGATGATGCACAGATTTTAACCTATATTATCGCCTGATCTAAAAATTTCGATCAACATAAAAACTGTGCCGATTTCAACATTGTCGATAATAACCGCTCAACACTAAAAACAAGTAATCATATTCTCTGTTGAGACTCTTGGGTTGTAATGTGTCTAAAGTACGTATCAAAAAAGATTTGCGTTGTTTAAGCAATTTTATGCGATTTCCCCCTCTTCTGGGGGGTGGTACATGTTCTAGAACCTGGTATCTCAATTGTGAGATGTTGTGTTTAGCTTGTGAGAAATTATATGGAATCGGGAGCCAGGTTTTTCCACATCTTATGGTAGATTTGTGATTGGAAATCCTATCCTTTATGCGTTGTGTTGTTTCTCCAACGTAGAGTAGACCACATGGACATTTAATTATGTAAACAACGAAAGTACTATCACATGTGTGGAAACCTCTGATCTCGAATCTTTCACCGGTTCTGGGATGTAGTACATAGCAGTCTTTTATGACGTTCGAGCAATGTACACAATGTAAGCAAGGAAAAGTTCCTTTTTTAGAGGGGTGCAAAGTAAATTGACCTATTGTGGAGTGAGATGGTCCTATGTCAGCCCTTATTAGATTATCTTGTATATTTTATAGTCTTTTCGTGCATATTAGAATCATATTTTGAAATTCCTGTATTTCCGGGTATGCATTTTTGAGAATTCCCCAGTGTTTATGTAAAATGTTGTATATCCCTTTCATCAATAGATGATATGTGTGTACAAAAGGTAATCGGGGAGGTTTATCCACATTTTTCTCTTTTTCAGAAATGTCTGGGAATAGGGTGTGTTCTGGATAGCCATGATTCCTAAACTTATTTTTCATTCCTTCCATTATTTTTGATCTCAGTGTAGCGTCTGAAACAATATGGTTTACTCACATGAGCTGTGATTTAGGGAGAGGTTCCTTCGTCAAATGTGGGTGGCAACTTTTGAAGTGAAGCAAATTGTTTCTGTCAGTTGGTTTGGTGTAGATGTCAGTGCCTATTGTGTTGTCATGTTTTCTTATGACAAGAGTATCCGGGAAATTAAGTGAATTCTGATCATATTGTACAGTGAATTAGAGTTCAGGGTGAATGGAATTTATCCATTCCAGGAACTGTTCCAGGGTGTTGGAATCCCCATTCCAAATATAAAAAATATCATCTATATACCTTTTCCAGATGTTAACGTGTTTTTGGAAAGGTCATTGGTATAGATGAAAGTAGTTTCAAAATCTGTCATATAGGCATTGGCATATGGGGGTTCCATGTTGCACCCCATTGCTGTCCCGCATTTTTGTCTAAAGAATGTGTTTTCAAATAGAAAGTAACTCTCCTCTAAGATGATAGTAAGAAGATTAATACAAAAAGTGATTATTTATCTGGGCTAAGTTTAGTATACTCTATTGACGTGTACAAATTAGAAACAGCAAAGGAAACCAGATAGGCAGTTTCAAAGGTCTGTAGAAATGATAGAAAGTGTCTTGTGTCTTTAATAAAAGACAATGCATTTTTAATCAAAGGAGAGACATTTTTTTCTAAGAACTGTGCCAGGGATGAAAAGATTAAGTCTGTTGATGCTACTATGGGTCTGACAGGTGGTTTATCCAAATGCTTATGTACCTTAGGTAGTATGTAAGACACCAGTGTAATGGGGTGCTCATCAATGACAAACTTATATGTGCATTTTTCAATAATATGTTTCTGTAGTGCGTATCCAATAGGCTTTGTATCCTCTTTTTATTCTTGAAAATGGGGTCAGCATCAAGAGGTATATGGGTGTCAGAGTCTCTTAGTTGTCTATAGACTTCTTCCATATACGTACTTTTGCCTAAGACAACAATGGAACCCCCCTTATCTGCAGGTTTTACAATAAAATGAGGATCTGAACGAAGAGCACATATAGCATTCAACTCATCCCTGGAGACATTATTCCATATTCTAGACTGTGTGTGATCTTTAACTCCTTACCGCCAGAGCCAGTTTTGGCCTTCCTGACACAGCACTGGTTTTCTCACTTTATGTGAGAATAACTTTTTGACACTTTTACCTATCCAAGTGATTCAGAGATTGTTTTCTCTTGACACATTGTGCTTTAAGTTAGTAATACATTTTGGTCCAAAAAGTCCTTGTATATTTGTGAAAAATATAAAAATATCATGAAAATTAGCAAAAATTTGCAATTTTCAGAGTTCAAAAATGTCTTCGTGTAAGACAGTTATTCTACTCAAAATAGTTTATAACTAACATCTACCATATGTCTACTGTAGGTTGGCATCATTTTTTAAATTTTTTTTTTTTTTTTTGTACCACATTAAGGGGCTTAGAAATATAGTTGTAATTTTCACATTTTCAAGAAAATTTGCCAAATAGATTTTTTGGGGGACCAGTCCAGTTCTGACTTGGATTTGAGGGGCCTGAATGTTAGATACCCCAATAAATGACCCCATGTAAGAAACTAAACCCCTTAAAGTATTTAAAAAAGCAAGTTTGTTGACCCTTTAGATATTTCACAGAAATTAAAGTGGAGGTGAAATTCCAAAATTTCACCTTTCTTTGCAGATTTTCAATTTTTATATATTATTCAGTGGAACACTGTAGATGTGACAAGGGAAATGCAGCTTAATATTGATTCCTCTGATTCTGACATTTTCAGAGATATCCCATAGGTGGCCCTAGTGTGCTATTTGCCTCAACCACAAGCCCCAGAGTAGGAGGAGCAGCTACCGTACTCTGGGGTCTCATTTACATTGCAATTTTATTTAGGCGTGATTTCAGGTTTGCAGACACCCTAAGTTGCCAAAACCTAATAAACTCCCCTAAAAAGACCGCATATTGAAAACTAGACCCCTTATGAAATATATCCAGAGGTGCAGTGTGTATATTGACCTCACAGTTGTTTCACAATTTTTTTAGCGTTCGGCTCTGAAAATAAAAAAAATTTTTTTTTTCCAATAATCTGCAATTTTAGCTGAAAATTTTTAATTTGTAGAAGGAATCCTGGAAAAAAGCCCCCCAAATTATGTTATGCAATTTCTTCCAAGTTCGGCAATACGCTACATGTGGGTGTAAACTGCTGTTTGGGCGCATGGCAGGGCGTACAACGGAGGGAGTGTTATTTGGTTTTTGGAGCACAGATATTGGTGGGGCCATGTCACATCTACAAAGCCCTCAAAGTACTAGAACAGGTGAAACCTTCCAGAAGTTGCCCCATTTTGGATTCAATACCCCTGAGGGATCTCATCTAATGGTGTATTTAGCATTTTGGGCGCACAGGTGTTCCGCAGTTTTTTTTAGCATTGGGCCATGAAAATGGGGGGAAAAAACGCAGTTCCGCCATTGTTTTTGGGCTTCATTTTTACAGTATTCGCCATACGGGATAAATGACAAGCTAAATTTACTATGAGAGTCGGTACAATTACAATGATATACATTTTATATAGTTTTTTATGTTTTATTACTTTTACACAATAGAAGTGAGTTTATAAAAAGTTGCGTTTTTATGTTGTCCTATTCTGACAGCCATAACATTTTAAATTTTTTGTATACGGAGCTGATTGTGGGCTTGTTTTTTGCAAGATGAGTTGATATTTTTATTGGTACCATTATGGGTTGCATGTGATGCTTTGATCACTTTTTATTAAGATTTTTATGAGGCATTTTGAACAAAATACAGCAATCTTGGTAGTGTTTTTATTTTTATTTTTTACAGCGGTCACTATGCGGTAAAAATGACATGTTAGCTTCACTCAGCAGGCCAATACAATTACAGCGATACCAAATTTGTATTTTTTTATGTTTTACTGCTTTTACACAATAAAAGCACTTTTATTTGAAAAGTAAAACACATTTTTGCATCACCATAGTCTGAGAGCCATAACTTTTTTATTTTTATTTTTATGGAGCTGTATAGGGACTTTTTTTTGCGTAATGAGTTGACATTTTTATTGGTATTTTTGGGGGGACAAGACTTTATGATCGCTTTTAAATCCGATTTTTGGAAGGCAGAGTGAAGAAAATACTGCATTCCTAGCAGTGTTTTTTATTTTTATTAGCGTTCACCGTGCAGTATCTGTGACAAGTTACTTTTACTCTGTGGGTTGAGACAATCCCGTTGATACCCAATTTATAAAGTATTTTTATTTGGAAGTACAATTTTTTTTAAAAAAAAGTATTTTTATTGTGTGAAACAATATTTATGCATCGCTATCTTCTAATAGCCATAACTTTTTAATTTTTCCGTATACAGAGCTGTGTAAGGCCTTTTTTTTCTGGATGAACTGACATTTTAATTGGAACCACTTTGATGTTGATAGGAGTTTTTGATGACTTTTTACTACATTTTATGTGCTGCGGGATGAACAAAAATCGCAATTCTGTGATTGTTTTTCTTTTTTTCTTTACAGCGTTCACTGTACAAGTTAATTAACATGACAGATTTATAGGGTGGGTCGTTACACACGCGGTGATACCAAATATGGGCACTTTATTTATTTTTTATTGCGATTGCCATTTTTAAAGGGGAAAAGGGCGGTGTACGTGTTTTTATTTTATTTTTTGTGTTTGTGTTTTACTTTTTAATCCCCCGCGGCCAGAGCTCACTCCGGCCATGGAGGATGCGGCATGATGCCAGCGGTAATATATGAGCACTTATGAGTGCGCAAGATTGCCATGACATACCCATACGTCAATTTGCGGGAACCCCTACCCGACCTTGACGTATGGGTACATCAAATGTCGGTAAGGGGTTAAGATACTTATCAATATCTTGATTTACAATAGATACGAATGCCTCTACAGGTTGGTATGTTTTAGGAGCATTATAGGTACTGGGCTTACGTAAACCAAGAGTCCCAATAGATAGAGCTGTGCTTGGCTTCTCATATTCGTCCGTTGTGATAGGTACCTGTGAAAAATGGGCCTTGAGGCGCACCGATCTGAAGAAACTGTGCATTTCTTGCTCTAATTTAAAGTTATCCAAAACAGGAGTAGGACAAAAAGACAGTCCATTCTGGAGGACCTCCATTTCTGGGGTTGATAAAACCCTGGAGGAAATATTGATGACTAAATTGTCTTTCTCTGACATTATCTCACCAGGGAACGGGTGGTGATTTGTGAGACAGTGTTTGCGAAGTCGTCTCCCTGCCCTCCTTGTCGGTTGGCGCCTCGTGCTCTTTTCCCTCTTCCTAAAAAAGGTTGTCTGCGTTGACGGTAGCATCTATCACTATGCAAGCCAGAGCTGGAAAACTCTCTTGATTGTCTGGACCATCTATTTGAAGATCCTGGATTGGATGTCTGCCATGAGTATACTTGCTTTGATGTATAGCCCTTGGCGTCTCGTAGAAATTTCTCCCTCTAACTGGTTTCCAATGTATTGCAGTGTTCTGTAAAGATTTTATCTGTTTTGTTCTTCAAAATGTTCCACTCATCGCTGGTGAGTGTAAAGGTTAATTGAGTTTCAATGGTGGTGATTTCTTTCTTAATATCCTTAATGGAGTCTTGTAAGAATTCAATTGTAAGCAAAATTAAGTCAAAAGAACACTTGTTCAATATACTTTCAAATGTTTTACAGTATTGTTCATTATCCCAGAATAAGGTGGGTTACAGATGTGAAGGGAGACTCCGAGGAAATCTGCTCAATCTGTAGTACTCGGCAAGTGTGGCACAACGTAGTTCATGGCCTACTAGTTTCTTGGAGATTTTCTCATATTCCCTTGTGTGTAGTGCTCTCGTAGGGACATGGAGAAATTCATTTCGATAATATACTTTAGATATAATCGCATTGGCTTGTACAAGATTATAGGTAAAAGACTCAGTCGTCATGAGTATTGTGGTGCCAACAACAATCCAACTTGTATTTCTGAGGGGGAATGAGGACCACCAATAGCCCGACTTGCCTCGGGCACTAAAAGGCCTAGTTCTAGCCCTGCATGTATACACACTTAAAAAAATATATACCCACAGGGACAGAAGCATCTGGCATATGCCACACACAAACATAGATGTGTATACAGATACATATAAACACACATATCAACATACAGACATATATACACACACACACACACACACACACCTGTACATAAAAATATACAAGACACATACAAACCTACATGGTATGGTATTTACAAACAAATATACACATACACACAGATACCTAAGGCTTACATACATATACATACAGACAAACATACAGACATATATAAACACATATAGATACAGGCATATACACACCTACATTAGGCACACTCCAAACACACACACATAAATAAACATGTAGTGATGCTTGTGTGGCTGTGAATCCTTTAGAATTTTCTATATTTTTGCATGAATTTGACCTAAAACTACATGAGATTTTCATTTATTTATTATGGAAAATGATCCAATATAACATATCTCTGAGTGGAAAAAGCATGTGAACCTTTGCTTTCGGTATCAGGAAGTCCCCGGAGTCGATTGGTAAGCATTTATCAATCGACTTGGGGCCTTAACAACCGGCTTAACGACTATTAATAACTTCACAACGCAGTAAGTTCTATTTCCCCCAGTAGGTATATAGGGATGTTATAGGTACCCCAGTGTGTATATAGGCAGGTTATAGGTCCCCGAGCAGGTATATAGAAAGGTTTTAGGTCTCCCAGCGGGTATATAGACAGGACATATTTGTCCTCCAGTAGGTTTATTGACAGGTTATAGGTCACCCAAGTGGGAATATAGGTAGGTTATTTGTCCCCCAGTTGTTGTATACCTAGGTTATAGGTATATAGGCAGGTTGTATGTCCACCAGTAGGTATATAGGCAGGTTGTAGGTCCCCCAGTAGGTATATAGGCAGGTTATATGTCCCCCAGCAGGTATATAGGTCCCACATCACATATATAGATAGCTTATAGGTCCCACAGCACATATATAGGTAGCTTATAGGTTCCCCTGCACATTTATAGGTAGCTTATAGGTAGCTTATAGGTTCCACCAGCACATGCATAGGTAGTTTATAGGTTCCCCCAGCACATTACACTACCATTCAAAAGTTTGAGGTCACTTAGAAATGTTCTTATTTTTGAAAGAAAAGCACAGTTTTTTCAATGAAGCAAACACTAAATGAATCAGAAATACACTCTATACATTGTTAATGTGGTAAATAATTCTGTCTGCAAATGTCTAGTTCTTAATGCAATATCTACATGGGTGTATAGAGGACTTTTTCCAACAACTATCATGCCAGTGTTCTAATGGTACATTGCGTTTGCTAACTGTGTACGAAAGTTATTGGATATTTTGAACACCCTTGAAAACCCTTGTTCAAATATGTTAGCACAGCTTAAAACAGTTTTGCTGATTAGAGAAGCTATAAAACTGACCTTCCTTTGAGCTAGTTGAGAATCTGGAACATTACATTTGTTGGTTCAATTAAACTCGCAAAATGGATAGAAAAAGAGAAATTTCATGTGAAACTCGACAGTATATTCTTGTTCTGAAAGATGAATCCTATTTCATGTGAGAAATTGCCAAGAAACTGAAGATTTCCTACAACAAAATGTGTACTACTCCCTTCAGACAGTCTCTAACCAGAGTAGAAAGAGAAGTGGGAGGCCCCGCTGCACAACTGAGCAACAAGACAAGTACATTAGAGTCTCTAGTTTGAGATGCCTCACAGGCCCTCAACTGGCAGCTTCATTAAACAGTACCCACAAAATTCCAGTGTCAACGTCTACAGTGAAGAGGCGACTCCGGGTCTTCAGGGCAGAGTGGCAAAGAAAAAGCCATATCTGAGATCGGCTAATAAAGGGAAAAGATTAATAGGGGCTAAAGAACAAGGACATTGGACAGAGGAAGATTGGAAAAAAGTGTTATGGACAGACGAATCGAAGTTTGAGGTGTTTGGATCACACAGAAGAACATTTGTGAGGCGCAGAACAACTGAAAAGATGCTGGAAGAGTGCATGACACCATATGTCAAGCATGGTGGAGGTAATGTGATGGTCTGGGGTTGCTTTGATGCTGGTGGAGGTAATGTGATGGTCCGGGGTTGCTTTGGTGCTGGTAAAGTGGGAGATTTGTACCAGGTAAAAGGGATTTTGAATAAGGAAAGCTGTCACTCCATTTTGCAATGCCATGCCATACCCTGTGGACAGCGCTTGATTGGAGCCAATTTTATCCTGCAACAGGACAACGACCTAAAGCACACCTCCAAGTTATGCAAGAACTATTTAGGGAAGAAGCAGGCAGCTTGTATTCTATCTGTAATGGAGTGGCCAGCGCAATCACCAGATCTCAACCCCTTTGAGCTGTTTTAGGAGCAGCTTGACCGTATGGTACGCAAAAAGTGCCCATCAAGCCAATCCAACTTGTGGGAGGGGCTTCTGGAAGCATGGGGTGAAATTTCTCCCAATTACCTCAGCAAATTAACAGCTAGAATGCCAAAGGTCTACAATGCTGTAATTGCTGCAAAGGGAGCATTCTTTGACGAAAGCAAAGTTTGAAGGGGAAAATTATTATTTCAAATAAAAATCATTATTTCTAACCTTGTCAATGTCTGGACTATATTTCTATTTATTTTGCAACTCATTAGATAAAGAAAAGTTTTCAGGGAAAACACAAAATTGTCTGGGTGACCCCAGACAGAACGGTAGTGTAGGTAGTTTATACGTCCCTCAGCTTGTATAGGCAGTTTATAGGTCCCCCAACAGGTATAGGTACATTATAGGTTCCCCCAGCAAATATAGGTACATTATAGGCTACCCCAGGAAGTATAGGTATATTATAGGCTCCCCCAGCAGGTATAGGGCTAATTAGAAATAAAAAACTGACAGCACTCACCTTACCTCGCTCCCTGATGCTGCCGCTGCTCCCGGTCTTCCTTCACAGGAGGCGTGACGTCACCATACCGCGCAGGCAGCGTGATGACCCTCATGCCGCCTGTGCTGTGTACTCTGGTGAGCCTGCTTGCGGTGTTGTAGTCTGAACAGGCTCCAAGAGAGGTAACACTTTAGTGTTAGGAACTCACCTGTACTGTGATCCCCTTGACGCAATTGGGAGGTGAGCTTAAACATTTTTTATCAAAACTGTGAACTAAGAATCCCAGGTTTTCATATTTCCTTAGCAGTAATGTATTTTCAAAAATTCCTATATGCCTTTGATGTTTTACATAGTTTTTAATGTGCCACTGATATTTGGAATAGATGTATGTTATTGCCTTGTCAGTGTGCACCTATGCTTAAATTTTTTTCAAAAAATGCTTTTGGATGTGCAGAGTCAAACAAAGTTTTTGTAGTCTGTATGAGGAGTGGCTGCCTCATTGGCTTATTGCACTCCGCCTACCTCTTTTAATCCAGTGCAGGATTATGCAGTAGCAAGTTCTTTTCACTCCCTGAGGTGTTGTAATCTGAACAGGCTCCAAGAGAGGTAACATTTTAGTGTTAGGAACTCACCTGTACTGGGATCCCCTTGATGCAATTGGGAGGTGAGCGTAAACAATTTTGATCAAAACTGTGAACTAAGAATCCCAGGTTTTCATATTTCCTTAGCAGTTATGCATTTTCAAAAATTCCTATATGCCTTTGATGTTTTACTTAGTTTTTAGTGTGCCACTGATATTTGGAATAGATGTATGTTATTGCCTTGTCAGTGTGCACCTATGCTTACATATTTTTCAAAAAAAATGCTTTTGGATGTGCAGAGTCAAACAAAGTTTTCTAGGTAGGCTTTAGTTAGACCCCAATGAGGTAGGCAGCCCCCAGGTAGGTAGATAGGCAGTCCGCAGGTAGATAGGCCCCAGTTAGGTACGTAGGTAGGCCCCAGGTAGATAGGTAGGCTGTAGGCAGGCCCCTCATGGCTAGGTAGTTAGGCTGTAGGTGGGCCTCAAGTAGGCTGTAGATGGTCTCCAGGTAGCTAGGTAGGTAAGCTGTAGTTAGGCCCCAAGTATATAGGTAGGTAGGCTGTAGGTGGGCGCCAGGTATCTAGGTAGGTAGGCTGTTGGTGGGCCCCAGGTAGCTAGGTAGGCTGTAGGCAGGCCCCTCATGGCTAGGTAGGTGGGCTATAGGTGGGCCCCACATAGGTTGGTAGGCTGTAGATGGGCCCCATTTAGGTAAGTAGGCTATAGATGGGCACCACATGGATAGGTAGATGGTCTATACGTGGGCCCCACTTAGGCAGGTAGGTCGGACCTCATTTGTAAACAAAGAGAAAAAAATTATCTCACCTCTTTCCACATTCCCCTAATGCAGAGAGCAGCAGGCTAGCTTCTCCAAGTTCAGTCCAGCATCCTGGAAGGCCTATGACATAAGGCTTGAGGCTTACCATGCTGAATAGTGGAGGAGAGTGCAGGCGGAGCTCTGCTGTGCTACAACCATGCAGTCCCGGGAATTGAGGGCATTCCTCAGGAATCTGCTTTATTAATATGATAGCAAAACGAACAAGTAATTCAGCTCACCTGAAAAAGTAGGCACGGTTCCCGCAAGTCCTCCGACTGCTCAAAGTATCACTTACTAGAAAGTAGCAAATGGTTGAACCAGCCCAAAAAGGTATAAGGCATAGAAGGCAGCAAAAATATGTAAACAATTTATTTATCAGTCATATGGCTAAATGCAAAACCACAAAGATAAAAATGTGCATCAAACAACGCCTTGTTGACGCGTTTCAAATCCAACGATTCTTAATCATAACAAAGACTTGCCCACTCGGACTTCCTTTTATGGGAGACACCCATGTCTAGGGCGGAGTAAACAACACATTAACACACACATTTTTAATAATTTTAAATTAAATCTGTTCTATAATTCAGACCTTAAGGATGTGCAGTATTCAGCATTAGGATCCAATAACCTTCCCTGTTTAATAAGGATCTCCTACTGCCACCTCCTCTCTTTCCTACTGAGACTGATTCCAAACAGAAAACCTGAAACATCTCCTTGATGTGTATAATGAAAATGTTTTAACACGTTGGAAACATTACGAGTATTAACATGGGAAACGTGGGAGAAGGAAGCAACCGCTAGTTCTTTGCGGTTCATGCAGCTTCTTTTAACAAAAGAAAAGAACAGTCTAGAAGTCATCAATAATAAACTGAAAGAACTAATTGTAACTGTACGTAACTTCGAAAAAGAGGTTGAATATACAACTAAAGAAAAACAGTTGCAAAACTCAATAGAGAGGTTCCAACAGCACATTAAAGATTGTAAACATAAACAATTTATAAGAGATCTAGGTGACTTCAGAGAGAATAGAGCGTATATTCTTTTGGGACCTAAGCACGATAGAAGAGATATCGGGACGATATCCACTAGTGACACGGACATCTCTGATTCAGATTTAGAAGGAAGAAATAATAGAAACTCAAATTTCTAGAAAAAATATTTACGGCACTCACCCATATTCCTCTGCAAAAAATCTTTTTATTGAAAGATAAAATCAGGGGATCGGCACATTTCACAAACACAGCCAACAGCCGTTTCATGTCCTCCGACGCTTTCTCAAGGCATGACGGGGGATAGAACATAAGCATGTCTATTTAACTCCATCGTGATGTTACTCAAACAAAGCCAATTGCACAATACCCAATACATTAAACATATGACAACACACATATATTTTATAAGATTCATTGACGACATACTGATTGTATGGTCTGGGTCAAAGGAGGATTTTGATAAGTTTGTGGAGTATATAAATCTGAATGATGTGAATATGCAGTTTACATCTAATTATGGCGGCAGTAAGGTAGTATTTCTGGATGTTGAGATAGAAATTAGAGAGGAGGCGATTGTTACACGGGGCCATAGAAAACCTAATGCTACTAATGCTTTGTTGCACTATACAAGTTTTCATTCGGATCACGTAAAAAAATCCCTCCCCTATGGTCAGTTCCTAAGATTAAGGCAAAATAATAGTGATTATTCTGATTTTTTGGAACAAGCTATGGAACTGGTTGATAGACTCAGATCTCGAGGATATGATGAGATATTAATATCAAAAGCATTTAATAGGGCAATCAGACAGGATAGGAGAAAATTGTTGTATAAGAAAAGAAGAAAAGGAAAGGTGGATAGATTTATTTTCTCTTTTGAATTTAGTGATATGTCTGAATATATAAAGAGCTCAATCAGAAAGCACTGGCACCTTTTAGAGATAGATGAGGATTTGAAAGAGAGAACAAAGTCACCTCCGATAATATCATTTAGACGCTGTATAAATATCCGGGATGAATTAGTACATAGTAGTCATGGAAAAATAAGGAAAAATTGGTTAAAAGATTTAGTCCCTATTGGAAACCACACATGTGGTAATTGTTCATTCTGTAGATATATGAAAAATGAGAAATATATACAGCTTGGTCCAATAGAGTATAAGGTAAAGGACTTTATAACTTGCCGTACCGACTTTGTGGTATATGCGATATGGTGTAAATGCGGCTTCTATTATATAGGAAAAACTATCCGTCCGTTGTTTAAAAGAATTCGGGAACATTTCTATTCAATTAAAACTGGTAAGGGGGCCCCCAGGTTCGTTTCCCATATGCAAGAAATACATGGAAGTGATACATCACAAGTTCAGTTTGCAGGGATAGAACGTGTAACTTTGGACAGAAATCTAGGAGATAGGCATAGAAAACTATTGCAGTTAGAGTCTAAATGGATTTTGGATACGGAAGCACTCGGACCTCTAGGATTGAATGATAGGAACAATCTATCTTCATTTTTATAAAGGTAACAATGTAGTAGTTTAGATTTTAGTATAAAATATATGTGTGCTGTCATATGTTTAATGTATTGGGTATTGTACAATTGGCTTTGTTTTAGTAACATCACGGTGGAGTTAAATAGACGTGCTTACGTTCTATCCCCCGTCATGCCTTGAGAAAGCGTTGGAGGACGTGAAACGGCTGTTGGCTGTGTTTGTGAAATGTGCCGATCCCCTGATTTTATCTTTCAATAAAAAGGATTTTTGCAGAGGAATATGGGTGAGTGCCGTAAATATTTTTTCTAGAGATTGGAATTTCAACTGTGCTACTTTCTTTTTACTGAGCACCACCCGTCTGTATTAAATGGACACTCTTCTATACATTATATAAGACTGCAGAAACGTATACCGGTGCCACCTCGTTTTCTCTTGTGAATGGAGTTTTGTGTTTTTGCTACTGTTTATTGAGGTTAGAGCACGGATACACTGTTCGGATATATTGTTTCAAATAATGGAGACAGCTGTCTCTGGTAACGGTATGGAAGATGCCGAGAAAGATGTCCGTTTAAACTCACTTGAAATGGGCAGGGAGGATATCGGCACATTTTTTACCCAATGCAATACAAAGGAAGAAATTAAAATGATAAGTACAAGATCTTTAGAACTTAAAGTGATGCAATTGGGAGAAAAAGAGGTTCGTTTGTTCTGGATAAATAACACATTAAGATCATATGTGGAAAGTGAACGCTCCCCAAGAGGGTTACGTGTATATAAGGAAATCTCACAGTTCCAGGATGATCCCGACTTCGTAATGAAGTGGAAAAAAGCACATGTGGAACACTCCTTAACCCTTTCACGTCTGATTTTGGATAAATCAAGTGAAGAGTATGGGAAAATTTGTGGAGAATTGGAAACGGCTAAAGGGGAGTTAAAAACCCGTTTGACCGAAGCACAATGGAATACTTTTCAAAGGAAAATGGATAGCCGCCTAATACCTATACAAAATGAAATAAAGGAAAGAAAAAAAGATAAGTTCAAAAGGGACAAGTTTGATTTCGATCATGACCGCATATTCTCATGGAAAAACTGCATAGGAGATAATGAGAGAAAACGGAGGACATTCCGTAGAAAACCGCGATTTGTGAATAGGAACCAAAATAAGAAGTTGGACTATTGGACGACGGATTCCGGTTCTGACTCGAGCGTGACTGAAGAACCCATGGAGACATCTAGGACTGGGACTTTGGTGCGTGACAATGTTGTCTCGGCATCGCGCTTCCCTTTAGACGGAGAACCCGTCGAGGGGGGAGGAAAAAGACAAAACGTCCCCTTTATGGGGAGTGGTACCAAGAGGAAGCAGGTCTCTTGGAGGAGGTAGAGAACCTTCCCCCTCGTAATTCCACAAGCAGCAAAAAAGTGAGTTTGACAAATGTGATTAATCTCTCTGATGTTAAGATCTCTGAGGCTGGGTTGTCATTACTTTCTAAAGGATTACATTTTTGTATGACCAATAGATTTGACTATACTAGGTTTCAGATAGATCTAAGTAAATCTTTGAGAAAGATTAATTTATATAACATTTTTCACAATTGACCAGATTCAGCGATAGATCTTAGAACTGAAGGGGAGAAAAATACACAAGTTAACAAAATGTTTTTTTTAGTGAGAGATGATCTATCAGCCTTGGATAAGGAGATAACTGAAAGTTTACTGGCCTTTCTTGATGAAGAATGTGACAATTTTGGAGATAAGAAGGAAAATGAGATTGAGGAAAGATTTCAAGGAGGAGTAAAATCGTGTTTTTTTCCCCCCTTGTCCCCGGGCTCCACGCTGGCGAATTTTTCTGAAGCAGTATTGAGAGATATGAAGGCATTGATATACCCTAGGAGTAAAATGAATCTCACTAATGAAGAACTAGAAGCTTTGAGGGAAATTAAAACCAATGAGAATATAGTGGTGAAGCCCGCAGACAAGGGGGGCAATATAGTTATCATGAATCGATCATATTATGAAAGGGAGGCAAACCGTCAACTGCAGGATAAAAACACATATGAGAAACTTGAAAGAAATCCAACTATGCATTTTAAAGGTAAATTACAAACATTATTACAGAAAGGTATACAAGAGAAATTTCTATCTAATCACCTAGCGGAAAAATTATTTAGGGAAAAACCATTGAAACACAAATGGTATTTTTTTACCAATAGTCCATAAGGATATGGAATGTCCACCCAGACGACCGATCATTGCAGTTATAGGGTCAATTACAGAACCAGTCTCACAATATATTGACTGGTTATTACG
This sequence comes from Phyllomedusa bahiana, assembly GCA_025379985.1. Lineage (NCBI taxonomy): Eukaryota > Metazoa > Chordata > Amphibia > Anura > Hylidae > Phyllomedusa > Phyllomedusa bahiana. Next base: position 16,527 of record JAODAL010028041.1, on the reverse strand, counting down.
CCCATTATTAGAGAATGTTCCCTAGTTTCTGCTGGATACCAAATCGTTGTTAAAAAATTTGGATACTCTTAATGTGTGCTTGGGATATAGGCTGGCAACTATTGATGTTGTCAGCCTGTATACGAGAATTACACATGAGGATGGTATAAGAGCTGTACGATCTTTTTTATTCAGATCGAATAGGGAACAAAGATTCATTGATTATGTCTGCGATTTGTGTTAGAAGATAATGCATTCTGTTTTAATGAGCAGTGGTTCATACAAAGAACAGGAACTGCGATGGGGACTCCGGTCGCACCAACTTTTGCGAATCTCTTTTTGGCATTTTGGGAAGAGAGTTATATCTATAATGTGAATAATCCCTTTTTAAAATATCTGGTATACTGGTCAAGATTCAGTGACGACATACTGATTGTATGGTCTAGGTCAAAGGAGGATTTTGATAAGTTTGTGGAGTATATAAATCTGAATGATGTGAATATGCAGTTTACATCTAATTATGGCGGCAGTAAGGTAGTATTTCTGGATGTTGAGATAGAAATTAGAGAGGAGGCGATTGTTACACGGGGTCATAGAAAACCTAATGCTACTAATGCTTTGTTGCACTATACGAGTTTTCATTCGGATCACGTAAACAAAACCCTACCCTATGGTCAGTTCTTAAGAGTAAGGCGAAATAATAGTGATTATTCTGATTTTTTGGAACAAGCTATGGAATTGGTTGATAGACTCAGATCTCGAGGATATGATGAGATATTAATATCAAAAGCATTTAATAGGGCAATCAGACAGGATAGGAGAAAATTGTTGTATAAGAAAAGAAGAAAAAGAATTTGTGATATGTCTGAATATATAAAGAGCTCAATCAGAAAGCACTGGCACCTTTTAGAGATAGATGAGGGTTTGAAAGAGAGAACAAAGTCACCTCAGATAATATCATTTAGACGCTGTAAAAATATCCGGGATGAATGAGTACATAGTAGTCATGGAAAAATAAGGAAAAATTGGTTAAAAGATTTAGTCCCTATTGGAAACCACAAATGTGGTAATTGTTCATTCTGTAGATATCTGAAAAATGAGAAATATATACAGCTTGGTCCAATAGAATATAAGGTAAAGGACTTTATAACTTGCCGTACCGACTTTGTGGTATATGCGATATGGTGTAAATGCGGCTTCTATTATATAGGAAAAACTATCCGTCCGTTGTTTAAAAGAATTCGGGAATATTTCTATTCAATAAAAACTGGTAAGGGGGCCCCCAGGTTCGTTTCCCATATGCAAGAAATACATGGAAGTGATACATAACAAGTTCAGTTTGCAGGGATAGAATGTTTAACTTTGGACAGAAATCTAGGAGATAGGCATAGAAAACTATTGCAGTTAGAGTCTAAATGGATTTTGGATACGGAAGCACTCGGACCTCTAGGATTGAATGATAGGAACGATCTATCTTCATTTTTATAACAATTTAGTAGTTAAGATTTTAGTATAAAATATATGTGTGTTGTCATATGTTTAATGTATTGTGCAATTGGCTTTGTTTGAGTAACATCACGGTGGAGTTAAATAGACGTGCTTACGTTCTATCCCCCGTCATGCCTTGAGAAAGCGTCGGAGGACGTGAAACGGCTGTTGGCTGTGTTTGTGAAATGTGCCGATCCCCTGATTTTATCTTTCAATAAAAAGGATTTTTGCAGAGGAATATGGGTGAGTGCCGTAAATATTTTTTCTAGAGATTGGAATTTCAACTGTGCTACTTTCTTTTTACTGAGCACCACCCGTCTGTATTAAATGGACACTCTTCTATACATTATATAAGACTGCAGAAACGTATACCGGTGCCACCTCGTTTTCTCTTGTGAATGGATAATAGAAACTCACCTAACACAACCGGACAGAGAGGACGTGGTAGAGGTAATGAATGTCGGGGACAACAAAAACCTTTTTTAGTAAGACATTACACATTGAGGGAACGTTCAGCCCCCAAATAGATAAAAAATAGACAGGGAGGAAATCAACACCAAATAGTAAATTTATCATCATATACTCCCAGTGAAAGCGAAATGAGTATTTTAAGGAAAGGACTCTCGTTCGTTCCAACGATAAAATATAATTTGTTCAATTGGATAAAAGATATACAACTTTTTGGGCGAAAGATGCGTTGGCACAAGTATCACGTCTTGAAAAATAGACGTGAATGTCTAGAATTAGGCATTGATGATGATATGCTGGAAGACATCAGACTTTTGTATAGTTTGGCAGATGAAGGCATACAAAGGGGGAAAGGGCCCTTCACAAAACTTTGCATGAAAAGCAAAAAAATGCCTCCACTGGGAGACGTATCCTGTATAGACGTCTTTATTTCCCAGGTCACAAAAGAGCTGGAACATCTAAAAATGAGGGATAATTCATTTTTGAATTGTACTTCTAGAGAGAGACAGGCAATGCTTAAATTAGAACAAAACAACAAAATAGTTATAAAACCCTCTGAAAAGGGGGGGAACATTGTTCTAATGGATCACATAGATTATAGAGATATGTGTAAAAGACTCCTCTGTGACCATACCTGCTATGAAATTCTAAGAAATGATCCATCAGAGGATTACAAACGAGAGCTACTAACAATACTTTCCTCAGCAAAAACAAATGAACTAATAAGTGCTTCTGAATTTGAATTTCTTTTTCCCAAATTTCCTCACATTGCCACTTTCTAGGCCTCCCCAAAATCCACAAGGGCACTAATCCCCTGAAGGGGAGACCCATAGTTTCTGGAGTAGGGTGCCTTACACAGAATTGTGGGATCTATCTGGATCAGATTTTGCAACCTTTCGTGGAATCCTTATCGTCTCACACAAGAGACACTATGGATTTCTGACGGAAACTTGATGGGATAACAACATCTAAAGACAGCTTCTTAGGAAGCATCGATGTAGAGTCACTCTATACATCCATTCCACATGATTTAGGGGTTAAGGCAGTCGAATACTTCCTTAAAGGGAGAGGCCAACAGTTCGACTTGCATAATAGATTTATATTAGATCTATTAATGTTTGTGCTAACAAGGAATTTTTTTCTTTTTAATGGAAAATTATATCATCAATTAAGAGGAACAGCCATGCGCAATTCTTGCGCCCCAAGTTATGCAAATCTGTATTTGGGGTGGTGGGAGGACAGGATAGTCTTCGGTGATGAACCCCTGAAATATATTGAGAATGTTGCGTTTTACACCAGATATATCGATGACATTTTTATTCTGTGGAATGGGAAAAAAGAGGAGTTCATAGAGTCTATAAACAATCTAAACCAGAACCACATTGGACTAAAATTCACATACGAAATAGACCCCATCAAGCTAGCCTTCCTAGATGTGATGGTGTCTAAGGGTCTGAATGGAAGATTAAGAACCTCCATCTTTCGCAAAGAGACGGCCTGTAACTCGCTCCTTCATTGGACAAGTAGTCACCCTTACTCTTTGAAGAGGGGAATTCCAAGAGGACAATTTCTGCGATTGCGCCGCAATTGCTCCTCAAAAAACGAGTTTGTCAATCAAGCCAAAGACCTGTGCCAGAGATTTAGAGAGAAGAACTACCCGGAAGGGATATTAAGGGAATCGTACCACTCTGCACTCGGCACAGATAGGAGTCACCTTCTAGTCCCGAGGCAAAAAGATAAAGGGCCAGACTCAGGAATTCTGAGGTTGATAGGGACATTTGATGAAGCTTCAAGCGAAGTTAGGAATATTCTCACTAAATATTGGGATATCCTATTAATGGATCCCGATATAAAAGACAAAATAGGCCCTCGTCCAGCCATCACATTCAGAAAGGGGAAAAGTCTTAAGAATAGACTTGTGAGGAGTCACTATATACTCCCTTCTGATGACTCAATGTGGCTCAATAGACAACCAAAGGGTTGCCATAGATGCAGTGGTTGTATTGGCTGTAGATACCTTGAAACCGGAAAAATGTTTTGTAATGCAAAAACTGGACGATCTTTTGTGATTAAACACTTTATTAACTGTCGTTTAAAAGGAGGGATCTATCTTATTCGATGTCCATGTGGACTCGAATACATAGAAAAGACCACACGCAAGTTGAGAAGAAGAATTGGCGAACACTTGTGTGATATTCGCAACAAGAGAGACACACTGGTTTCTAAACATGTGTGGAACCAACATGGAGGAGTATTTGGAGGCATGAGGATAATGGGAATTGATCTTGTGAAACCTCATGAAAGAAAAGGAGATCTAGACAATCATCTCCTCAGACGCGAAACTTTTTGGATATACACATTGGGAACTGTGCACCCACAGGGACTTAATGAGCAGCTGAATTTCAATTGCTATTTATAACCTTCCGTTTTGTGTAAATATGAATTAGTATAATATGGTACCACGGAACTTGTGTTCACATCATTCATTGTGGAGACTCTTATTACTCTATATGAGGATGCGGTAGTAACTAATAGGCACCATATATACATTCATGTAAATTAGGTCTGGTTATATTATTATTCAACTATATTCCCTTACAGTGCAGTTCCCCAAATTCCCATTGCTAGGTATAGGTTGTATTCAAATTTTAGCACTATTGATTTAAATTTACATCTAGTGTCACCATTGTGATTCTATCTTACGCTTTGTGGTGTATCTATTCCATCATGGTCACTACTATGATGGTGTCTAACAAGACCTCTTTATTGCAGATCACTGCTGACTGTTACCTGGAAGATCTTGCCTGGGTTCTCAACGAGTGACAGACTCACGCCACTTATGGGCGGATCTGTCCTCGTTCGTATGAATGACGGGCGCCACATCAGGATAGCGACGCGCGTCACTGATTCCCGCACTGCGGGCGGAAGTCGTCACGAGTATTCTGCAACTAAGGGCGGAAGTGACGATAATCCGGAACATGCGCGCGGCCAGGTTTACCTGGCAACGGCTGTAAACATCCAGTCTTCGGCGTACTTAAGGCTGGCTCATTCCTACGACACACGGCGGGCACACCATAGCCCCTCCGGTGGTAATAGGAGCCGTACGCTCCATGACCTATCCCTCAGTCATCCTTGACTCCGCTTCATTTTGTGAGTATGGATTTGTACATTGGTTAGCTATTATTGGGCATAAAGTCTGGATTTGTGGGCTGCATTAAGGGATGATTTCCTGTATATACGCCCGTTAACAATTTATAATGAGATTGTTTCAGCCATCCATTTATAGCTACCATTGACTGAATTAAAATTCTGATTCTGTTATTTCCGATGAAAAAATCTTTTTGGGGAATTATTTTATTTTATTTGATTTGTCTATGCCCTTACGAATACTCATTTTATTTTTAGATCCCATACATTACTCTTTCGTCCCCTGAAGAGACCGTGGTGGGTCGAAACATGTTGGGACATTGCATGGGACACTGTATGAGAACTGCGTAAGGGTAAGAAGGGAGTGTGTAGTGAGGGTCTTTGCATCCTTGTGGGGTCGCCCTTTTCTGGGCAGGGGCGCCGCATACTTTATAGGTGCAAGGACCGCCAGGGATCCATCTAGGAGAAGGTACTCTCTTACTGACGGCACCTCTGTTTTTTGGATGTGTGTTCTGGTTATGATATTTTGAGCATACGTCCACTTGGAATACTTTGAGTGCTCAGCCGCACCTTATTTTAAATTGTGAAGTAAAAGTTATATTTTTTATTACACACAATTATCATATGCACTTCATCTTTTTTTGTGTTTTCTCTTAACATGGGAAACCCCATAAATGTGCTAGAGTATTCTATCTTTTAATCGTCTTGTAGTGCACTCAGCGCATCTTAAATTGCATGATACACATTCAACACAATATACTACATTGGTAGATTCACAATTTAAGAAATGTTTTATAGTAAAATCATTATCATCAATCAATCCTTGTACCTTTTTAGTTTGAACAGCAAACTTACAACAGGAGCACCTAGACAAACCGCACCGAAAAAAGCCCTCTACTTTCAGCCACGTCTTCCGCTTTCCACTAGTTTTGACTAGACTAGGTGAGAGAATGGAGTGCAGCGTGGGAGCCTTCCTAGTAGCGAACCTGCACCCATCCTGAAGCAAACCTCTTAAAATGTCATCCTGGAACAAGACTGGCAGGTACTTATTAATGATCTTTTTAATGTATCCAAATTCCTTATTGAAAGTGTTGACAAAAATCGGGCTCTGTATCTTTTTCGTATATTTCTTTTTATTATATAGCAAATCGTCCCTTTCACATATTCTCACTTTGTCAAGCGCTCTGTTCAGGGACCATTTAGGGTAACCTCTACTAATTATTCATATGATGACACACTTTTACAAGCATGTGTTGTAAATATCAAACTTCAAATGTTTTAATAAAACAGGTCACCAATTTTAATATTTTGGACTCATTTGTTTGACTTTGTTCTTTTTACATACTTTTAGGACTGGTGTGAAAATCTGGTTTAATAATTCTGAAGGGTTCCCAAACTATATACACATAAAGATAGAGTTATAAACTAACAAGTTATAAACATAAAAATGTAAACAGTTATTATATTTATAATTAGTTAAGATCTGTGGTGCACATTGGCTGAAGTATACACTGAACATACATATAGCCAGGGCCATCTTTTCCATTGGGCACACTAGGCAGTTGCCCGGGGGCCCCACAAGCATAGGGGCCCCAGGTGGAGTATACTTGTCACAGGCATACAAAAAAATATATACCCAGGATCCCATGGTTGGCTTTGCTTATTTTACAGTTTGTGTGTTTTTAGGATGTGCAAACAAATAAAAACCATGGTGGAGAATTTAGCCAAAGGCTCTCTGCCCTACCAAATAGTCTTGTAGGCTGCAGACTGCCGATGTCCAGACATAAGTGACAGTATGGAAGGGCTTGGGGATGGCTCGAGGCATGACCTAGTGCGAGGTCATGTATTTGTACAGGGCGCACTGCAGCGCTCTGCCCAGGGGCCCATAATGCTGTTAAGACAGCTCGGCATATAGCCCCTAAAGGGGACATGTATGAAAACTGTCTTGGTCTAAGACTTTCTTTTTTGCCCTTAGCAACCAATCAGAGTGCCCCTTTCATTTTTTTTTTTTTTTTTTTTTGGAACACTATTTGAAATTAAAGGATAACTCTGCGTGGTTGCTATGGACAACAAATAAAGTTTTTCATATATGTGGCTCTAAGTGTGCAGCTGTATGCCATATAGTAACACATCAGGCATTAACTTCCAATGTACAAAATGTATTCTACACATTGTAAATTTCATTTGTCTGAAGAGGGGAAGCAAACTTCTGCTGTGAGACACTTTGGGTCCATCTTCTAGTTTCTTGCCAATAACAAAATAATTTGTAAAATTGCAATAAGAGTTGCCAAATAGAAGAGATTAGCAGTTATAAAGAGCAGTGGTCTGCATGCTGGGGGTTGTAGTTTTACAATAGATGGACCCTCACATGACAAAGTGAAGTACGCTAAACCTTTGAGAAGAATACAGCACACCGATGATGCCTATTTTGCCCAGTGTTCAATTCCACATCAGCGACATAACACGAGAAATGAAACACTACATTCCTATTTAAATCCACTGGCTGTGTGTATAACACATGGATGTTCCAGGTCTTTCAAAGCAAAGGATGCCCTCCCTTTAAAATTTGGTTTTCTGAATGGAACAATCCTTTTAATTTTGCATGGAGCTGATCTGACTTCCCATATATAACTAGAAGTGGCTTTAGACGCACTTTTCAGATTCCAGTACTAGAATAGTGGGGGTGCACCTACATGATAGATCTGACAAACATGCTATGCATATTACTGTTGTTGCACTGCATATGTGAAGTATGGGAATTATCAAATATATTTTTATACATAATCAAGTCTTACACTTCATGAGAGCGATTTGCTAAGATACTCTTCTGTCAGGTGATAATTACTAAAGGACATGTTAGACGTTTAGAAAATCATCTTATTGAGTTACAGAGAGAGAAAAAACTGCAAACCTTGGAAGTGCTTCCCATGACTGGCGAGAAACAGATGGCTTTTTCAGGGAGCTCAATTGATTGCAGTGAAAAAAAATATGACTTTATTTAAAAGGCAAATTACACATCCTTTGCACAGGTTCTAGAAAGAGCAATCATCTCACTAGAGTTGCATTGTCAGTTAAAATGGGAAGTCATAATTCTATCAGGTTTAATTCCTTTTATGTTTTGTCATAAACAAGCAGAATATTACTCGCTAACTCCAAAACAGCAATCATCTGTCATTCTGGGTCAACATCCTCACAAATAATGATTTTTGAATTCCTCTTTGTTATGTTTGATGATAATATATCCATCAGAATGCATCAAATAAACCGGAAACAGAAGATTTCACTGACATGATATTTTCTCTATTATTTGTCCCTTGTACGTATTTTATTTTTTACTGAGATGTCTAAAGAAAACTGAGATTTCAACTGTGTTAACTATGAGTGGCAGGTTCTCAACCTTGCCCAGGGCCAGGAATATGGGTAGGCAAAGGTAGGCAACCACTTAGGACTCCACTTCATCCCAGACAGAAGAGGGGGCACAAGGAGACATCGAGTGGGCTGAATTTTCCATGGGGGGAGGAGGGGTGCTTTGTGCCTTATTTGCCTAGGAAAAAAGAAAAAACGTACTAATTTGATGTGGGAAACTAATATTTAGAATGAATCCTAAAATTACACAGAAACTTCCTAAATTCCAAAACCAAAAATAAACTGTATTAAAATGGGATATTAAAAAATGGGATATATTCCAAAAGTGCCACGGTACGGTGATTACACTATGTGCTAGGGCGAGTATAGGGTTAAATAATGCAGGGGACACAGGAAATGCCCTAAATTGTCCCTATCTCACATCTATCACCCTAGCCTACAATGCAATTTAAGTCAAATAGAGAAACCCATGTATGACTCACTACAGTATGAATTACAAGGTTTAATATAAAACATTTTTGAGCCCTATAACAAATAAAAAGATAGTCCTGGAGAACCCTTAAAGGAGTTGTCTCATTAATAGCTTTCAGCCTCTTTCTGTGAATGGGAGTTGAATTGAGGGGCGTGCTAGCTTCTCTGCCTCTGCCCCGCTCCCTCTTCCCCCCTCCCCTCAGCACACAGGCAGCTATCCGCCCGTAACTTCTATACAGCAGGGGGATTGCTGCCAGAGTTAACCCTGTGTGTGCCTGCCTAGAGAGGTCTATGATTGCTAATAGCAGAACAAGAGGGGCTGCAAGTGTTCCTATACCCTCTGCTTAGCTTACATAATCTCCACATCTCCAGCAACAACAAAACAAACCCTCTCAGAACAGAGGCAGGGAGCTGCAAAGTGTTACTCAGGATGTTGTCCCTGTACAGCACAGCATGAACTGTTCACAATCTGTATAGTATTATTATAGTTACAGCTCCACAGACATCATGATTATAGTAACAAACAGGGTCACTGCTGTCACATCTATTGATCAGCCTAATCTCTGCTCAATCTGTGTAGAGAGCAGGAGGAAGCAGGCACACACACGTTAATCCAGGCAGCATTGGACATAGAAGCCAGAGTCCTCCTCCTCCTCCCTACACTACAGAAGCATTCTGTGTGGGAGGGGCTCTCTGCTCCGACCTGTCTTCAAAGGTGATGAGTCATTCAGACCTGACAGCCAGTAAGATAAGGATCAACAGGTCGGCTGCTATAGAAATTTGAGAAGCTGATGCACTCCTATGAACAGGGCTAGCTCAAAATCAGTAGGACATTTGTAATGAACATATATTGCAAAGCTGCTTGTTTTTTAAAGATCTTTTAATTAAAACCCAATCATTGTAGCGAGACAACCCCTTTAAATTTCCAATGATATTCTAATTTTTTTTAGATGCACTAGTATATGGTTCCACCAATCAAAGTGGAGCTTATTCCTCTCACTCCTCATGCAAAAACTGAAACCACTGCCGGTTAATTGCATGTGGTGGCGGTTAAATGGTAATATAACTGCAATAACTGAAAGGGGAAGAGGCTGACCGAACAGCCGTAGTAGCTCTTAATTAAACCTTTATGAGCCGGACACCCAAAAAGGAGGGTGGGGGGCTATGTTGGTCTTGTGCCTCGCTTTTCCCTCTTTTGTTTTCTTACTTGAGTAAGGTAAGGTCTGGAAATAGTCATTCTTGGGGCCATGTGGACTATCAACATTGCCCCCAGTGCAAGATTAAAGGGGAATTAAATTCTCCTAATCTGCACATCCTTTATGGTTTTGAATTGTTGGTGATAAACCTAACACATTGTGGGGACATGAATTGTGGCTTTGCCAAGCATTTCATTCAACCAGAACAGAGTCAATGGGTAGTATCTACACACATATGACTTTTTGCTTAAACTAATATCAAGAGTATATCCTCGGCAAAGGAAATTCCAACGGGTAGATAATCCACGATTTTATTTTAAATATTCAATCATACACCGAGGAGCAACAGTGTTAACACTCAGGGGTAAGCGGCAGTGTATCTTTTTTAACTAATATCACATATTCTGGGATCTGCTCTTTTACATGGAGTAGACAAAATAATTATATATAATCTTTTGCTTGTATTGTTCCAAAAATCTATTTTACAGGCATTTTAGGTAAGATCTGAAAGAGTTTCAAAGGGGAATGATTGCTATGGCTCACCTAGTGGCGGTATCTGGGACCTGAGCTGCTGAGTTGATATCTCTGTTACGGTTTACTGTTTAATTGACCATATCTCAGAATGCACACTAGCAAAACATCTTCAGACAGATGTAGCTGGGGTCAAAAGTCAAACCTTGATGTCAGGATCAGATGAGAACTTCATTGAATTATAGGCAAAATACACAAAACAACAGCCCCTCAAATTACTGCAGAATTGAATTCAAGTTTAACCCCTTAAGCCGAACACCTGAAAAGTAGTTAATAACCAGAACATTTTTTTCGTTTTTGCCTCCTTGCGTTTTAACAGTTGTAACTTTTTTATGAGGCCTCGTTTTAGTCGAGACAAGTTGTACTTTATGGGGGAATAGTTTAAATTCGCTTATAAATAATTGCAGATTTTTTATTTTATTTTTAACACCATTCACATTTCACACTTAATAACTTGTTAGATTAATTCTACAGGTTATTACGGTCGTGTGGATACCTAATATGTGTAGGTTTTTTCGTGTGTGTAATATTTGCAAAATCATTTTTTATTAAATATTTATTTTTATTTTATTATTTCTTTTTTTATTCATTTTATTACACTTTTTCTGTTTTTTTTTTTTACTTTCTATTAAATCCCATGTAGGGAGAAATGTTTTACAAATTTTTTTTTTTTAACACTTAGTAATGTATTAGCATATTCATATACTGTATGGTAATACATTCTAATCTGTGTCACTTTGACACAGGCAGTGATCTGGACAGCACACAATCTGCCCTGGTCACTGTTTTCATACACAGACAGCTCTGTGGCCACTCTAGGTCTCCAGGGCTGACTGTGCAGCCGTTCCCCGATCCCTGTCGGGTGACCGGGTGTTCCGATCACCCGACAGATCAGGGGAAACCCTTTGATTGCGCTGCGTTAAGGCACAGCGGCAATCAAAGGGTTAAAGCACCGGGTTGCGGAGGTTTCCCCCGCTGCCCGGTGCTCGCAGGGAATGCTCTGAGATCAGGGCTGTGTAATACAGCCCCGATCTCAGTGCAGTTGTGGCTTCCGGGTGCCGCAAACTCTGGTGTCAGCAGCGACATCTAAAGACGTCGCTGCAGACAAACGACCCGCACCAGCCGAAGTCTTAAGACGGCGGGCGGTCGTTAAGGAGTTAAGAGTCCCAGTATCTGAAAACCGTCAAGCGTGCACTGCAGAAAGATGATATCCTTGGCCAAGCTGCATTAGCCAAACTTTTGTGGACACCATAAAACGTGGTCAGTGGCACAAAGATCACAAAACATGGACTATGTAGGCATGAAGATATGTAATATTATCTGAAGAATATTTCCCACTTCTGGGCATATGTCTGGAGATCACCGTATTTTGCCTACAGTGGGGACTGTCTTAAACTTACTGTCAAGCATGGTGAGTTTTCCTGTATGATTTTGGGGTCCAATGTCTTGGCCCTTTTTTGGTCTAATAGTCGTCCTTGAAAGCAAAATAATAACCCAGAAGTATCTGTATATTCTGAATGACCAAATCTATCATTATTATTATCCAAGGAAAATTCGCAGCACTCCTTGTTCAAAAAGATGCAAAGAACTTTATTCCAACATGTCCAAAAGCGACGTTTCGGCTACAGGAGCCTTTCTCAAGCAATTACAGGGTGAAAGTGCATGGTATATAAAGGGGTGTCATAATGAATATGCAAATTACAAAATGTTTACAAAAAATTAAATATAAACAATCTCAAAGTGATATAGTGGTCAAGGTATATAAATCATGAAAAGTGTACTAAAGACAGTGCTAAGTGAATCACACTCTTAAGACATTTTTTGGACAGATACAATAAAAAACATACCATATTACATCTTACATAGTAAACATGAAGGGATGGGGCGGGTCCAAACTCCTCCAATATTAGACAAATGCAATAACATTAAGTAACACACTGATTTGGAAGGAGAGAGGACCCTGCCCACAAGAGCTTACAATCTACAACGGAGGAAAGGTAGAGAGAAGGTGAGGGACAGAGCTGTGTGTATTATGGTTTAGTGGCAGCAGGGTATTGTAAATTGTCCACAAAAGATCTGTATAGTCAACTCGCCTTGTAGAGAAACACGCCCAACTTCTATTAGCCAATGTAGCAAAATAAAGTGAGTCCAGTGTCAATCCATGCATTCAGAGTAAAACAATATAATCCAAGACTTTATTAGAAATCCAATAAAATTGGGTAAATGAAGTCAAAATAGGCATACTAACGCGTTTCAGAGATATCTCCTTAGTCAAAGCATGCTATTTTAAATTGTAGGCTATCCTGAAGAGATACTGTAAGTTTTCAGGTTGCATTTGAAACTAATAAAGGTGGTGGAGAGTCTGATGTGTTGTGGTATTGAGGTTCAGAGTACTGGGACTGCACGGGAGAAGTCTTGGAGATAGTTATGTGAGGAGCTGACAAGAGGAGAGCAGAGAAAGATCTTGTGGAAAGTGGAGAAAAAATGAGGGAAGATATTTTAAGGTTAAGGCAGAGATGTTTTGAGGGGAAAGGTTATGGAGAGCCTTATATGTCATTGTTAGCAGCTCCAACTGAATTGGGCAATCGGTAGCCAGTGGAAAGATTGGCAGAAGGGAAAGGCATTGTAGAAGCGAGGAGAGAGGTGGATCAGCCAGGCAGTGGAGTTGAGGATGGATTGAAGGGGTGCTAGATGGAAGGTCTACAGAAACGACTGTTACAGTAATCCAGGTGTGAGAGGATGAGGGCAAGAACAAGCAATTTTGTGAAGTCAAAGTCAAAATAAGGGCGGATTCAGGAAATATTTTTTAGAAGGAGGGGGCAAGAGGTGGTCAAGGCTTAAATATGTAGTTTGAAGGACAGGGCAGATTCCAAAGCAGCGGACTTGTGGAACTGGGGAGAGTGTGGAGCGATTGACCCTGATAGATTGGTTAAATGAAGAGGTAGAATGGGATGGGGGAAAAATGATGAACTCCAGTTTCTCCATATTGAGTTTGAGAAAGCGGGAGGAAAAAAAAGGAGGATACGGATGATAGACACTCAGGGATCCTAGAGGGCAGAGAGTTGACATCTGGCACAGAAATGTAGATTTAATGTTGTCAGCATACAAGTTGTACTGGAAGCCAAGTGATGCTATGAGTTCTTGAGGCCATGGGTACAGAGAGAGAAAAGTAGTAGGCCCAGGACTGACCTTTGGGGGCCCCCAAGAGAAAGAGAGTGAAAGGAAAAGGTGTAGTGGGAGTGAGGTCCAGACTGGTCTTCCCATGGTCTAGACTTTGTTTCCAGATGGTGATACAATCATCCAGAATGATGTTGCCACCATCCATGTGCTCAGTACCCCAGGAGACGGGAACGGAATCTTGGCTTATGGGGGTTGTATATTGTCTGCAAATTTGGTACCCTATTTGGAATTATGATAATAGACTTCGGTGTTTTTTGCCCTGTTGCTTAATTTAGAGCCGTAAGTGCTATTTTCTAACAGCTTTTATAGAATTGATGGATTCTAGCAAATATCGTCAACTGGAAGTGGAACAATGACTAAAAAACTATTGACACAATTCAATGTGGGGCAGTCTCTCCTGTAAAACAGGCTCGATTTGCCTCAAAGAAACCTAGGTTACAGGTTAGCTTTCTTACACATTTCCCCTTTATGTGGTTGAATACTATGTGGTTTATTCTTGAAATTATGGGTCTATCAGGTATAGTTGCTTCTTGTTCTATGATATTGCATCTATGGTATCTGTGGCCTGTACTGTACTACTTTTTAATACATATTTTTTCTATTTTTAATTTTGCATAAAGGGGTGATCCACTGACCATATTTCAGAATGGGGAGGGTGGCACTTCCAGCTGACCTCCCTATTTATTTCTAGGGGAACTCTGAATACAGCTGAGCACACTCACTCAGCTATATTTGAAGCTTCCACTAAAATGAATGTGGAGGTCGAACGTAAGCGCCATCCTCCTTATTTTGTAACACAGCTGGCTCATAACTAGTTATGATCCAACTTATTGACAGAAAGTGGATTTGTGGGAATACCTCTTTAAGATAAGTGAATGTGTGAAAATTCACTTCGCCTGTGATGCTGAGGAAATGCTGGAATTGTAGCTATGGAACAGTTGAAAGGCCCAAGTCAGGCCTGAGTTTACTTAAAGAAACTTTCTAGATATTTAGTTAAAATGAAATTAGGTCGTTATACTTTAAAAGGGTTTTATGACAAAGTAAAATCCCCTGCACTTGTCAAGCCAACCATGAATGAGAATGACGAGGGTGGTGCTTGTGGCCGTTCTCTCCCTTCACTTCTATGGGAGCTCCTGAATATAGCTGAGTACATGCACAGAAGTGAATAGAAAGGAAGGTTGCAAGTGCCATCCTCCTCAGTTACATGCACGGTTGGCTCACAGCTAGCTGTGAGCGACCAGTGCAGGAGATTTTATAGCAAAATCCAGTGTTGGACTGGAATGTCTGTCACTTATTTTTGCATCAGTTAGGACCCACACAGAAGAACACTGGGTAATGTGGATCCTCTGGTGCACCACAAGCGTAGATTGTAGGCTTCTCACTTTGACAGACAAAGTGCAGGACAAGGACAGCAGGTTCTTGCAGATGATGGGTCCCAGTGAGTATAGCCATAGGCAGGTACTAGAGTCCCAGATAGGTAACTGGCAGGAACAAAATCAGGAAACAGCTGGAACTTACACACATAGCCAGTAATAGACTGGTGCAATGGCAGGAACAGCAGTATTAGATATTCAGTTAACTCAGGGGAAAATTGCAAGTAACACAGGAGTTAACTGAGGAACAGGACCAGCAGTAACCATCAGCAAATATTGGGTGCTCAGGTTGACATGCCTGAACTGACCAGAAACAGAGGCAGGAAGTTCCTTATATCCCAGGAGGTCATAGGTCATTGGACAGGTAATTAGGACACTGTTCTTTTAAATCCAGACCAGCAGATGTGTGCCCCTCCTAGGGAACCCTTGCAGACACAGACTGGAACACGGCCAGGTGAGCACACAGAAAACGCAAAATGGTGAAAGCATGGGAAACCAGGGGCCGAGTCGCACGGAGACAGGACCCAGGGAGGGTGCAGGCGACTGGGGAGACAGGACAAACACAGCCATGCACGCAAATACTGTGGCATGGAGCATAACAGCAGAAAACAGGTGCGGGGCAAGGGGCATAACAGAGACACAGGCATGTCCGCGGTTCAAAACAGGGGCCGCAGCATGAACCGTGACAATGCCTAGTGCCTAAAGGTGGAGTTGACTCTATAGGCCCACCAGTTGAGCTGCTTCTGGAATTTATTTTAGGGACCCATCGTACAGCTACTGCAAATGACTGTACATGTCTCCTATCCTCTGCCTCTTGCTTTTTGCCTCTCCAGGTCTACCATGCTCAGGGGCCCACCAAGGGTTTCACTTATTCCCCTGTAGGGGCCAGTCTGAACCTGATAAAACCCCATTAGCACAATCATTTGTTTAAAAAAAAGTGTAACTGAAAGTATCTGGATTATTTTTGGATGCTGGATTAACAGGTATTATAGACCTCCCGGTTCCAAATTTACAGTGTTTGCCAATATATAATTGTCAGCTTTTGACAATTTAGTTCGTCCCGGAACAGTGTAAAAAAGGTACTTTATTTGTAGTTTATTGCCAGCATTATGCAAGCTAGAAATGAGATTTGTCCCAGTTAGCATTTCAGTACATTTTGAAGTGTAGTAAGTTAAGCAGCTCTGACATTTGCTGATCTCTGAAGCTAATTGCTCAAATGGCCCTCATTTATTTTCATCTGAAAGTCTCTGACCTTCTGCCTTGTTTTTATTTGACATATTACTGCCACCTACCTGTAGATATAATCTAAAATAAAAAGCATCCTTTTC